>LR752317.1:0-25395 GCA_902729485.2 Mus minutoides | reverse complement strand
TTAGGATAAGATCACTCCAATTTTTTATGTAGTACTGAGTGCTATTCCTTTTAGCACTACTTTCATTGTATTCAATAATTTTTAGAATGCTGTGTATTCATTTTTACTGAATTCTAGAAAGTCTTAATTTACTTCTTTATTTCTCTCTTGACCCATTTTTCATTTAGTAGTTTCCATGAGTTTGTAAGCTTTCTGTTATTTCTGTTGATATCCATCTTTAATCCATGGTCGTCTGCAAGGAATCAGGAACTTAGGTCAATTTTCTCCTATCTGTAGAGACTTATTTTGAGTCTGCATATGTGGTCAATTTTGAAGCAAGTTCTATGAGCTTCTGATAAGTAGGTATATTCTTTTGTGTTTGAGTGAAATGTTCTGTCAATGTCTGTTAGGCTCATTGGTTTTTCATATCAATTATCTCCACAATTTCCCTGCTTAATTTCTACTAGATGACCTATCTATTGATGAGAATGGGATACTGAAGTGCCCCACTATCAGTATGTGGGAGTCATTATATGAATTAAGGTGTAGTGATTTTATTTTACAAAAAAAAAAAATGGATACCCTTAAGTTTTCGGCATAAATATTAAGAATTAACAGTCATCTTGGTGGAGTGTTCCTTTGATGACTATGTAGTGTCCTTCCCCATCTCTTTTGATTAATTGTAGTTTGAGGTCTATCTTGTCAAATATTAAAGTGGCTACACCAGCTTGCTTCTTACCAAGATTTTCTTGGAATATCTTTTCCAACCCTTTACACTGAGCTAATGTCTATCCTTAATGCTGAGGTGTGTTTTCTGGATGCATTAGAAAAAGGGATCCTGTTTTTACATCCATTCTGTTAGTCTTTGTCATTTTAATAGCATGTCTATTAGAATAGTTCCTATTAGAATAACATCTGCTTTCTCAATGGAGATTCTAAAACCCAGAAGGGCCTGGACAGATAGATGTTCTACAAACTCTAAGATACCACAGATAACAGCCAGACTTCTCTATCTATCAAAATTTAAAATCACAATAGATGGAAAAAAAATAAAATAGTCCATGACAAAACCAAATTTAAGCAATGTGTATCTAGAAGCCCAGACCAACAGAATGTACTAGAAGGAAAACTGCAAACTAAAGAGGTTAGCAACACTGAAGAAAACATAAGGAATAAATAATCCCAGACCAGCAAATCAAAACAGGTGAAACACATATACATACATGCATACACACATGCACAGGCACATGCATGCACACAAGTACACACACACACACACACACACACACACACACACACACAACTCATAACAAAATGACAGAAATAACAGAAATAAACAAACACCTCTCATTGGTACTTCATAGTACCAATGGTCACAATTCCCCAATAAAATGGCACAGACTAACAGAATGGATGTGAAAACAGGATCCATCCTCTGCTGCATCCAAGAAACACACTTCAACACCAAGAATTGATATCACCTCAGGGTAAAATGGTGAAAAACATTATTCCAAGATAATGGACTTAAGAAGCAAATTGGTGTAGCTATTTTAGTACTTGACAAAATAGGCTTCAAACTGAAACAAATCAGAAGTGATAAAGGATACTACAGACTCATCAAATGAAAAAGTATTAAGATGGTATTTAAATCCTTAGTATGTATGCTACAAATGCAAGGGCACCCAAGTTCATAAAAAGAAAGAGTACTATAATTTATATCACCTATTGGCGCTCACATCCTATCAGTGGGAAACATCAATATCCAACTCTTGCCAAAGACAGTTCATCTAGACAAAAATCTAAACAGAGAAATTCTGGTGCTAATTGACAGTATAAATGATATGGACCTAACAAATATTTAGAGAACTTTTCATCTAAACTCAAAAGAATATATCTGCTTTTCAGGACCCCATAATAATTTCCTCAAAATTAAGGACATTTTCAGAACCAAAGCAAATGGCAACAGATAAAAGAAAACTGAAATAATAGTGTGCATCATATCTGACCGCCATAGAGTATAGTTGTATATCTATAACAACAGAAACAACAGAAAGCTTACAAATTCATGGAAATTGAACCACTCATTATTGAATGAAAAATAAGTCAAAAAAGAAATTTGGAAAGAAAAAAAAGAAATTTGAGAAGAAATTAAATTTTTCTAGAATTTTCACTCAATATACCTAAACCTATGGAACACATGAAGGTGTGGGTCTAAAAGACAACTCCATAGAACTCTAAGTACCTAAATTTTTTAAAATGCAGACATCACATACAACACACCTAAAAGCTCTAGAAATGAAACAAGACATTATACCCAAGAGTAGTAAATTGCAAGAAGTAATCAAATTCAAGGCTAAAATCAATGAAATAGAAAAAGGAACAATAAAAAGAATTAGTGAAACAGAGTTGGTTCTCTGATAACCATTAATGACTGACAAAGTCTTATCTAAATTAATGAAATGGCTTAGGAACAAGTGTGGAGGAAAGAAAAGAAGGGGTGGGGGAGAAAATATCAGGAGACACAGCTGAAACCAAGAACCATTTGAGGGGTATGGGCAACTGATACAGAAGAAACTTTTTAAAACTATATCCATGCATATGAAGGTGATCTAAATAAATTCACCAATATTGGGGTGCCAAAAATCCCAACTAGTCATCTCTTGTCTCCAAATGAAGACTGTAGTATCAGGATTGGGTATGTCTAATTGAGTTGTTGAGCAAAGGAATCCAATGGGAACTCCCAAACAACACAAGCTGTTTCCAAGACTATAGGTTAAAAACTGACAGCGTGGTCTCATTGCTGAAGACAATCACTATACATCTCCTTGAATGCTGAGAAGTTGAGTTGGTACCTCAGTAGAGCCTTCACTCCTACCTACTAGCATCTTCAGTACAGGTAGGAACTCTTCACTGTACCAAAAGAGAAATGTAAACACCAAGCCAGTCACAAACCCTTTGAACTACATTGGTGTCCTGTCTGCAAGGTATGCTAATGCAATGGTGTCACAAAGCTTATGGAAGTAATCAACCAATATCTGATTTGAATTAAGGCTTACCCCACAAGATGGAACTCTATACTTCTGGGGTGATAACCAGGAATGTAGGTTTAAAAAATTACTATTCTAAGAAAAAGAGAGAGAGAGACAAAGACAGTGAGGGGCAGACAGCGAGACAGAGACACAGAAAGAAAGACAGACAGACAGACAGACAGACAGACAGACAGACAGACAAACACAGAGACAGAGAGAGTAGCAATAAAAATGACTCCTAATTCCATCTGCTATGCTCATCAATTAGTGCTTTGTTCAGCTATGACCAGAAAAGCTTCCTCCTGCAGCAGAAGGCAACAAACACAGAGACCCACAGCCAGACATTATGCAGAGTGAAAGACTTTGGAACACTCCTCCCAAAAGAAATATTTTCTCTATCAAATCCCTCCTCTCAGAGCTCCTTGGAAATCAAGGCAAGACTGATAAAAGCAAGAGGAGATGAAGGACACCAAGAAAACAAGGACCTCTTAATCAACAGGATTGATATACACACGAACTTCCAGAGAATGTGACAGCATGCACAGGACCTGTATGGGTCTGCAGAGGAAGAGGTCTTAGAGAGAGAGAGAGAGAGAGAGAGAGAGAGAGAAATGGACACATGCCACCATCCCAATTCCAGAAACTATCTCCAATTGATATATACTTGCAAGTGAAGATGTAGTTTTCTCCTTGGAACAAACTACTCTTAGGGGTAGGCTGCATGCCCAGCATTGATGGTCAACAGAAAATTAAATCAACATCATCTTTTGAGATTCCTTTGCTCATAATGCTACATCTGGGCTTTTTCCTCTTTGGAGGGCGGGGTCTCATTGTGTTTATTTATTTATATACTTTTCTTTCTTTTCACCCTACTGATTCTTTTGCATATATATTATGGCTTCCACTTTTTATGTTTTTGTGTATTCTTAAATGTGTTAATGAGTAGGTCTCTGTGTCTATATCTGTTTCTTGTGCCTCTTGAACTTTTTTTTTCCATCTGGTTTGTCCTCTTCCGATGTGATAGTTTTGCTTAATCTTATTAAATTTTATTTTATTATTATCTATTAGAATCCTGTTTGTTTTCTAATGAGAGTCAGAAACGGAGTGGATCTGGATGGGAATTGATGTGGGAAGGAACTGAGAAGGGTAGAGGGGAGAAAACTGTAATGAGAATATATTACATGTGAAAATCTCTTGAAACAATAAAATTAAGAACACCATAGCACATGAAGAACAGCATGGAATAAACCACAACCTATCATCTTTATTTTCTTCTTAAGTCAATATTTTCTTTAAAATGAGGACATAGACAGAAACCACCCAGATGAACCTGCCACACATTTATGTAAACTTCGGCTCTGTTTCTATTCCTGTCTATGTGACTTATACTGAATTTCTTATTTCACAGGAAAAAAAAATCCTACTATGAAATTCCCTGGTACCTTCTTTCACAGATGGAGAACCTCTGGTCATTGTCCTCAACAGTTAATGTTTCAAGTCTCCAGAAGATTTTCTTTGACTTTCACTAACTGGAGACAAAATTCAGTTGTCTAGTCTCCTCTACTTTCCCCCATAAATGCCACCTTGATTCCATTCCCATTACTTGAATCACAATCATCAAAATCATCCTGACTGACCAATTAGATGAAAAATCTACGTAGCTTTTCATTATAATATGTTCAAGCATGGTGTCATATTAAACTTCAAGAAATGCATGAGCCCATAAAGAGCAAACCCTTAGTTACAACCTAAATTCTTCTCCTTTACTTGGTGTTTGTGTTTTTAAAGTAATGATTACTCTGAAAAGTATATATTTTAAAACACCATTATTAATAGGAAATAATAAAATCAAGTAATTACCAAAGATGAACTTTTGTTGGAAACGACATAAGCCAGAGATTTGTTTGATTGAAATAGCTCAAATTAAAGAATTACAAAATACAAAATTAAAGAAATACAATTAAAAAGAATGATAATAGAGGAATGTAGTTAATATCACCAGTCTTCCTAGATAACAAAATAGCCTGTGGGGAGAAAAAGTATAAACTGCACTGATTTCATTTTGAAGTCTTCTTTTACATTTTTCCTTAATATTGCTCAAGATTAGAAATAGAAAGAAAAGAGGAGAATGTGGTATGTCCAAAAAAAACTATTCAAAGAAGATTAAAGTATAACACAGTAGGGATGGGGTATTTATTGCCACTATTTTAAGTTTGTCGAAGGCTGATGGCAATACGTGAACCATCTGGAGGCTAGTTTCTATTCACTTTTTTATACTGTTTTTTTTTTCTTTTCGTTCTGCTTAATATTTCCCTGCTTCTTGGAGTGCCATATAATGCGTGATTCCATGCCAGATACATGACAGAAGAAAAGGAGAATGGAGTAGGTAAAAATTCTTGTTGCCAGAGAATGACCCCCATTTCTTCATTAGGTGTCTAAGTTGGAATGGCAGAGGTAGAGTAAAATAATTAAGATGATGCTGGCTTCACTATAACCAGAGATGATTCCAATTTAACACTGTTTTTCTCTTTTCTGTAGGACTTATTTAGCACTAATGAGATATCCATCCCTCTCTCTGTGGGGAATAGAGTCCTCCCCATCATAGCATCCATCTAACGAGTAGCCTTTCTTAAGTCTTTTCTGTATGAAGAACAACTGTTGTCCACAACTTCTTGGCCTTACCTCACAACACTGACTACATGAGCCATGAACCCAGAGACCACTACTGTCACTAGGTCAACACTTCCATCATTAAAAACACATGGCAGAGTGTTTCAGTGTGAAATAAATGCCTGGAAATCAAAGACCATCTTATGTCCTCACCATCTCCCTCACAACACCTAGTACCTATGCCCTGTACAAAGAAGACAAGCTCAGAGCATCGTTGATTCTGAGTGCTACTTTACCACATCCTAGAGCTTCCCTGATGTCATAGAAGACAGCCAGTGCTATTTCATGTGAACCAAGATTTCTACTGGGTCTAGTTTATTAAGAAAAACAAACTGTTTTTCTTTACTTATTGTACTCTCCCACAGCCCTCTGGCATCCAGATGTAAGAGAAAGACCGTAAGCTCTTCACAATAGTTTAACTCACTTTTTTATCGGAAACCAATTTATGTCCTATTATCGTTCAATCAATTCAGACTTAACTGTCTTTCAAGTTAAGTTTCAGATCCACAAGAGCCATTGCTTCAGATGTCAAATGCATGTACAGATTGTGTTCTGCACTTCTATTTGATGAGCTGTAAGTCAGAGGATCCCACAATGTCTTCCCTGGGTTTGGCTTTTCCTTGAAAGGAAACAGTTTACATACTCACTTGTAAAAGATCTAACTTGGGGACAAACTGATGGAAGAGAGTAAATTTGAATATGTGCAGAGAAAGTGTTTGACACAGAAACATTAACATTAACGTCTCACTAAACTCAAAGGGTGACTAAAAGTTTGATATCTCTGCTCTTCGCTCTGTATGTCTCTTTCTTAACTGTGCAAAACTGCCCATGCAAAGCCTGGTGCAGCCTGACCTATCTTATTCTGTCTCAAGGTTGAAAGCACACAGATGACAGTTTTTGAAGCCTCTTAATTTCCATTTTGCAATGTCCTATTCCATACTGCCCAAAGTATGCTTGAAACGTTCTAGGCATTTTTCTAAACTTGCAGTAATCATGAGTCCAAAAAGAACATGAGCCCAAAAGGAAGTTATTGTAGAAGGAACAGGAGGCATCACTAACAAGTCAGTGAGTGTCCACTTCTGGATAAACCTAGTTAAACATCGAGTGGGGCCTCCCATCCTTGAGAGCCAAATTGAAGCCTAAAGGTTGGTGATGTAATGACAGCCACTCAGGAACTGCCACTTGAAAGACACACTGGCTTTGGACCAATGGGACACAGGTGGAGGGTATAAAGGACATTCCTGAGAATTAATAAATAGTTGCTTCTGCTTTCTTCACTGTTCCTGGAGTCTGAACTGTTGCTTCTGTGCCTTCTCACCCACTGTCCCCAAGGGGAGCACCGGGCAGGATGGATGACTCAGGCAATACTTTATCATCAGCATAAATTAATCCCAGCCACAACCAGGAAACGTCATCTAATGGGAACCAATTAGTCGAAGCAGTAAGGACTCCCTCAAATCAACTTGAAGAATAGGAAATGGGATAACAATCAGCATACTGCATCTTGGGCAAGGCTGTTCAATTAGCATATGCCTTGACTCTTACTCAAACACATCCTCTGCTTAAATGCAAAGTTCATGTGAGTTTCCCGAAGACGGACTTGGAGTCACTGAATCCCTTTTCTTAAAGTCACCCAGTTGATTGAAGTTCTCTCTAATTTTCACCATTATTCATCTCTTTGGTGGGTATATTGGGAACAGGTGGCCCAACCTAGTCTGTTGGGACTCCCAGACCCAATGGTTATAGATGATTTACAAAACCATTTCATTCAAATAAATTCAGGAATAGCTTAGAGTCTTACAAATAGAAATTCACTCTTTTTACCTTTATGGCTCTGGAATTCTCACAAGAGCAGAATGAAGGTTAAAATGAAATATGTTCCGATCACTAGCATTTAGAAAAATCACAACCATTTTTGGAATGAAGATAAAATATACACCTGTTATTACAAGGACATTGTTGTACTACCTATTAAATCCTACTAAATTAACAAACCATAGTGATAAAGTTCAGAAGTTTGGAGTGGTCTTGTCTCTTGTGAGCAGTCCTCATTAATCATATGAGTTCTCTGGGTATGATCATCTGGGTGCATCTTAGTAGGCCACGTTAGAGGTAGTATAAAACTGCTTTATCTTCCTGCTTTATGAAGATTCCATAATTATGGCTCATGAAACAAAATGAGAGCACGCAAATTAGTTCAATAAATACCATGGAAACCAATTGCATGAGTGCACATAGAAGTCACACAAAATATGAGACAAAGAAAAGGGCCAAGATCTGAGAGCATAAAAAAGTATTCTGAGCAACAGAAAACAAGAGGAGCGTGTATGAGTACTTTGTTCTACTATTCAGGTAAAATGGTAATGAGCTTCAGTCTCCTCTCTGGGGAGTTAGCTCTATGTTTGGTGAATCTCTAAGGGGAATAGGGTCATGAAAAGCCCTTTACTTTTAGTCAGATAATTTCACAGAAATTCCTTTTTGGAGAATTCAGAGAGATGAGCCTCAGAAGGGAGGGTCACACAGTCAGACATTGGAGAGAGGTCAGGGACTCTTAAGAAAGAGATGGGGGAAGGATTGAAGGCCATGAAGGGGAAAGGAACTCCACAAGAAGACCAACAGAATCAACTAACCTTTGATCCCTGGGAGATCTCAGAGACAGCCACCAACAGAAGACCATACACGGGTTGGACAAAGGCCCCCAGCACATATGTAGGGGATGTGTAGCTCAGTCTCCATGACAGTTCTGTAACAACTGGAGTTGGGGCTGTCTCTAAAGCTGGTGCCTGACTACGGAATTCATTACCTAAAAAGGCAGCCTCATCTGGCCTCAGTGGGAGAGGATACACCTCACCTAATCCTGCAGAGACTTGATGTGCCAGGTGGGGGTATGACTATCCAGTGAGACCCCACCCTCTTAGAGGATGAGAAGGGGGGATGAGAGGAGGGGCTCTGTGAGGGGAGACCAGTAGGGGGGTTGCATTCAGATGGAATTTAAAAAAAAAGAGGGTTTTGAAAAGAGAGGTTGGCTGGTAAAGGTCTGAGAGACATTAGTTAGCTCAACACACTCAGTGTTCAAAAGCACCATACTGCAGGGAGTCATTTTTTGAGCTCCTACAAAAGCATATGTCATAATAACATCAGGAAAGTCTCAGTGCATACCTAAGGAACATGTTCGCAACCCTTATAGCTAGACAATCATTTATTTGCTGCAACTCATATAACATTTATCTAGGTAGAATACAGACTATCTTGATAAGCTAATATTTCATCTATTTTAGAAATAATTTGAAAAGCACAAAGATAGACCACCTAAAACTAAGGAGACGGGTCAAGGATGCAAATGCTTAAAAACACACCAAATATCTCTCTCACCTTCAGAGGAAAATGAGAAAGAAAAGTGGAGGTACAAAACATTCATATATTCCCAGGAACCCAGTCCAATGTTTAAAAAACACACATACACACAATTTATGAATGCTAAATTCAGACATTTATAATCAATATTTGTGGTTTAGACCAATGAGAAAGCTGTAAAAGCAAGTGGCTTTCATTATTTCCAACAGCCTCTGTGCAGAGAAACTGAGTCTATTTTACTTAGGTTCCCCTATAAGCATCAATGATAACTCATCCTATATGCATTACTATAATTTCCAGTTTTACCCTTGACAGTGGGAACTTGCACAGAGGACATTACATATTTGTACCATTTTTTTTTCTGAAAGAATTTTAGATATGTTGAAAATTTCTTCCTATTTCACAAAAAGAAAAAGCCAGCCACATGGTCATTAAATTTTTCTATGGCATTTAAACTTAATATGACTAAGACGTGGTTATAAAATAAAATAACACTCCATATTGGGGAACCTTTTAAAAAGCTGAATGAACCTTTTTATTCTACACGCATCAGACTCTTAATGGCTTTTCAACAGTTTGGGCCATTTTGTGAAATTGCCACAGCTGCTTCACATTAACCCAGCGTTGTTGTTATAAAAGCCCATGTACAAGCTGCTAAGTCAAACTCCATAGCCCTAATGTCGATTCCGTTATTTATTCCGTGTGGGAACCATGGCTGGTTTTGTTTTGTATTTACTGAAGACGTTCCAAAAAAATTTCTAAAGGACAAACAAAAAGAGATGTATATTGTGTTCTCTCATCAAACTATCCAAATTGTGTCTAATCACAGCTGGCAATAGACCTATTAAAATATTAGGATATGTCCCAAGAACCTCTGAAAAGCAACTTGTCATTTAGCTGAAGTTTGAGAAGCAAGAAAAACACTCCAGAGTAAACATACTGTTTTGTGAAAGAGAAGAATTCATATTGACTGTAGCTTTTCTATTTAACCTCAGAAATTTTATTTAAAAAGCAAACAAAGACTAGTTTTATTAGTTACTTCTCAGAATATGCCTTTGAAGTAGGCATCTAGTAACTATACGAAGGACCCTTAATTTGTAGAAAATGTGAGGAAATCCTCACCACTTTTTTGTGGACCATACAGCATTTTTATTCAAAGCCCAGGAAAACCTTTACAATGGCTTAAAACGGGCTTAATAAAACCGACAAGGTCTTGTTATTTCTTTGTGTAGAAAAATCTCCCTACTTAACCTAGATTTAAATTTAAATTACTTCAATTATTAGAAAAAAATTAATAAATCATTTTAGTAATGTTTCTAAATCCTAAGATCTGTCCTTGAAAAATAAACTTGTGGCTTTAAAATGTTATTAAAATAAAAGGCTTGAGTGATTCGTAAGGAAGTAGAAATTTGTGAGAACTCACGTGCTTCAAGGATGAAGAAGCATGGCAAACAGTGGTCTGATAATTATACAGTAGCCGAACGGGTCTGGTTTCCCCTGGATAATTTAGACCATTGACTCACATTAGTAATATCTAAATTTAAGTAGTTGATTTCTTCAGCTCTGTATTTACACACACACACACTCACTCACTCACTCAGAGAGAGAGAGAGAGAGAGAGAAAGAGAGAGAGAACAGATAAAGAGATCAGAGAGAGAGAACCAAAATATTTTCATAATTGTTAAGAGATCCATATTTGAGATTGCATATTTCACCTGTGAATCTCACTAATGTTCACAGTTCAACAGTGACTATTTTTATAATGGTCACTAAAATAAAAAAATAATTTGTTACTTGGGTAATATCATGGTTAATATTGATTATCAACTACATGGGATCCAGGATCACTTAGAAGACAAATATCTGAGGATAGTGTGAAGGATTATATTGATTAGGTTTACTGCAGTGGAAAGATCCACCCTGAATGTTGCCCTTGACATTCCTTGGGCTTATGCATTAGATAGCACTAGCATCCATTTCTTCTGCCCCACCTAGGGATCCATCCCATCTATAGACACCAAACCCAGATACCATTGCTGATGCCAAGAAGCACTTGCTAACAGGATCCTGGTATGGCTGTTCTCTGAGAGGTTCTACCAACACCTGACTGATACAGATGCAGATACAGCCAATCATCAGACTGAGGCCAAGGACCCCAATGGAAGAGCAAGGGGAAGCACTGAAGGAGCTGAAGGGGATGGCAATCACATAGGAAGAACAGTATCAACTAACCAGACCTCCCAGAGCTCCCAGAGACTAAACTATCAACCAAAGAATATACATGGAGGGACCAATGGCTCCAGCCACATATGTAGCAGAGGATGGACTTCTCTGACATCAATGGGAGGAGAGGCCCTTGGTCCTATGGAGGCTTGATGCCCCAGCATAGGGGGATGCTAGAGCGGTGAGGCAGGAGTGGGTCAGTGGGTAGAAGAGCACACTCATAAAGGCAAAGAAGAGAGATAGAGGCGATGGGATTGGGGGTGATGTGTGGAGGGGTTACCAGGAAGGAGGATATCATTTGAAATGTAAATGGAAAAAATAATTAATAAAAAATAGAAGAAGAGAAGAAAGAAAGAGAGAGAAAGAAAGAAAGAAAGAAAGAAAGAAAGAAAGAAAGAAAGAAAGAAAGAAAGAAAGAAAGAAAGAAAGAAAGGCTATAGAGGGAAGCAGAGGAGAAGGGGAAGAAAATTACCTTTCAAAGGTTCTCTTTATAGGTTCCCTACAGGTGTTGATGTAGAAAGCCAAGGAAGCTTATCATTTTCTATATATCTATAGGATTGCTTAAAATTCCCCACATTTGACTTTTATTACATAATAAAATACAATTTACACAGGCATCATTATATAAATGGATTCAACATCCAGTTTTCCTTAAGATGTATACATAATGATCAAGGAAAAGCAATATATAAATAAAGTTCATAATTCCTTAAAGCAAAACTTCAAAATAGCTTTTATTATGAACATTTGCTATTTTAAATCTAAGTAATATAATCATATTGTTAAAGAAAGACCCCAAAATCAATTATTCATTGGGTTCTTTACTGTTATTAGACAAAATGTTCTCTAGAGTGTTTTGAATTGAAGACTTGAGTTGAAAATATTTTGTTATTAAAAGATTTAAAGTTTGACACATTTAAACTTGAAGGTATTGGTTGCATAGCTTTCTTCCAAATTGAAACATTCCCTCTAGGAGAAGGAGTCTACTAAAACTCAGAAAGTTAAATAAAACTGGCAAGTCTCAGGAAGCTCCTGAAAGTTACAAAATTCGCAAGGCTCCTTGCAAACTTTTCTGTGGAGAGGAGAGTCTCCTTTGAGTTAATCCAAGTTTTCTGCCTCTGTACCTGAAGCTGAGAGGTACAGTTGATCATATACGCTCAAGTATCATATATCCTCAGCTATGCTTCTGTGAGTAACCTCAATTAACTCATCAATTTATCAAGCTAGACTTAGGGAGAATTTGTGGTCAGTACTCTGTTCCCTACCTGGGGTGAATAGATATGTATGTATGTCTTTCAAAGAAACTCACACAACAGCACATACTAGAGCTCTTTGAGCAAATAAAATCAGCTTTATATATTCACACACATGGAAAGTAGTTTATTACAAAAAGTTGGTTCATGAGATTATAGAGGCTGAGAAGGCCATAACACATGAGTAAAAACATTTTAGCCCAAAGACCTACAAATTATGATTAGCAGTGTAAAGTTAGAAGGCAGAAAAAGATTGATGAACACATCAAGCTGAAGTCAGGTTTGGCCTTCCTCTGCCCTTTTGATCACTTTGTATACTCAACAGAGGAGCAGATAGCTCATGGGAAGATCGCATCTTTAATGTAGTTTACCAGTGGCATTGCTGTTACTTCTGCAAACACCTTCCCAAGTGCACCCAGAAATGATACATGAAACTTGCAGTTATTTAGTCATGTTTTAGCCAAGCCAAGTTAACACACTGAGATGAACAACTGCTCTGCTTCAGTCACTTTGCATTTTTATATCTGCAAGCACAGTGTTACATGCTTAACATGTTTGCAAGTAGGAAAATGACTTTATACAAACAAATGACCATAGACTGATTTCCAGGATATTATACTTTTAAAAGCTGAAACTATATAGAACCTTTATATTCATAATGGAGTGGAATTTTATTTTTAAACATATTGATAGGAATATAAGAATGGAGGGAAAATTCAAGAGTGCAGTGGATTAGAAAGCAGAGGAAGTGAGGTGTGTCATGCAGAATATCCTTTTTCACTGGAGTAGTTTTATTTTTCGGTATTTAGGTGCACTAAGCACAAACTGTATTATCAGTTTATTCCCTATTTTTACTGGTTGTACTTATCGGGCCAGTTGGGTTATAATAAACACTTGCAGGTTCTCTGAGTAAAAAATAAATATTTTGGAATTATCTAAAGCAAAATGTGACTATGTAATGATATCTTGAGTCAAGCCCCAAAAATAAAAATACAAAACCAAAACCCTTCTAAATTCCATTATGCTGACTATTAAGAACATGAGGTTTCTTGGCACATTTCAGTCAAAAGTAACTAGTATTCATGAAATCAAATCATTGACAACGTATGCTAAATGTTAATTTAAAAAGAATGTTTAATGATAATCAAAATCGAATCAATCATAGAAATTTTGTCTTTATATGCAATTAAAATCTATTTAACCCTATAAAAACTCAATTTATAGCAATTGGCAAGTCTACTGCTTTTTTCTACAAATGTATTTAATAACTAGTCCTTGTGATAATGAGAAACAGTTTGTACTTTCCAGATGCTGTTAAATGTGTAGAAGCCAGCACATTTCTTTATTTATGAAGTCACTTTTTGAACTTATAAAAATGCTTCTATTTTTTCAATTCACATTATATTCCTTTAAATATTGCATTGTGGTATTGAATGATCATTTCTTGTCATTCATTAAGAAAATTCAGAAATAAAAAGGGAAGATCTTTACATAGAATGTGAATAGGTTTGCATTATCAAATTGTTCTTTGGCATAACAGTGAATATAAAAAGAGACAATAAAAGGCAACAATTATAAGTATTCATCTTGTGTCGAAAAGAAACCATTCTATTTGCAAAGCAAATTATGGCTCCATAATTATATGTGACATTTTCTATCACATTACAATTTCATGTTTTTCTAAGACCAAGAAAATGTAGTTCTTGTAAGTGTAATTTATATTAGCACAAAATTGCTGAATCATTTCACATATTTTATTATAACATGTACAATCTAAATTACATGATATAATTACTTATATATGTAAAGCTGTTTTAAGTACACAGAGTATATGTATTACACAAGATACATATCTGCCACAACTTAGAGAAAAGAATTGTTCCCATCACTCTTGTGTCCTTCAGGGTCAGTAACTCCCAGAGAGAACCATTACCACCACTGACTAATTTTGCCTTATCAATTTTCATATAAATGGAATCACATGGTACCCATCCTTCATACTTCACTTGATTTTTTTTAATGTGAGAATTCTGTAATCTTTAATGGTTCACAAATACAAGGATAACTACAGCCTAGTTTTGAAACACACTTATCACTCCCAAAAGAGCTCTGTCTCTCTAAGAGTTCATTGTTCAAGGTTGTCTCCTTCACACAGGCACAGGCCACCTCTAGGGTGCCTTCTCACAACAGAATTAGATATTTCAGATATCTCATTTCATTTAAATATTATAATACAATTTAAATACTTTCCTGGACAGTTTCTTCAACTTTGTGCATCATTTTACAAGTTTCATGCTTGTTGAAATACCCCCACTCCTTTTCTTTTATGTCCAAATAGTCCTCCAGGACATGGATAAATCCTGCCTGTGTGCATACCCAGCTGTCAATGGATATTCAGCTTCACATTTGAAGCTATGACAATTAATGTGGCAGTGAATACTTGTGCACATTCATTTATAAAGATGCATTGTTTCAGGGATTTTCCCCCTTGAATAGAATATATCTACAAGTAGAACTGTCAGAGAAAATGGTAAGTCTGCATTTCCTTTTTCAAGAGCTGCCAAACTATTTACCTAAGTTGTGTTTCTGTTTCATATTTTAGCTAACAATCAATGTGCATTTCAATTTCTCATGGTTCCCAGCAACTGTCTGTCATTGTTATTATAGCCTGCTAGCAAGTGGCTTTGGCTTCATTTCTCAATAACCAATGACTTTGATTGGCATCTATCCAACAACTAATAAATTTAATGATTTTTGAACACCTTTCCGGATGTTAGTCAATTTATATCTTCCTTATTGATGTGTCTATCAAATCCTTTGTTCATTTTTATTTGCTTAACTCAATGTCACCAAGAATTGTTCAGATTATTTTCTAAGAGTTTCCTGGTTTTAGCTTTTGTGTTTGGTTTGTGACCCATTTTAAGTGAATTCTTGTACAACATTGTACAAGGCAACGGTATAGATTCATTCTTTGCTGTGTGTAGCTTCACTTGACAATCTTTTATAGAGTCTCTCTCTCTCTCTCTCTCTCTCTCTCTCTCTCTCTCTCTCATGTGTGTGTGTGTGTGTGCATTGAAAGGACAAATTGTCTGAGTTGTCTCTCTCTTTCTCTCTCTCTCTCTCTCTCTCTCTCTCGTGTGTGTGTGTGTGTGTTGAAAGGACAAATTGTCTGAGTTTTCTCTCTCTCTCTCTCTCTCTCTTTCTCTCTCTCTCTCTCTCCTTCTACCAAGTAACAGGAATCGAACTCAAATCCTCAATCTCGGCAGTAAGTGCCTTGACCCACTGAGCCATCTTACCATCCCCAATTTTAAATTTTGACTTTTCCCCAGGAAATACACAAATGATATTCTTCAGCAGAGGTGTTCAACACAGAGTACACAAAGGATAGCTAGGTTTGCAGTTCAAAACTGTAACATTACTTGAAACATTCTGATATATTTGTCACTTAATCGTGCAGTCTTGGATATGAAGTTTGTAAATGACAGCATCATATCTCAATGTTTCACAAAATAAACATAGACATATGTTTTTCTTGTTATCTATAAGCAAGACTGTTTTATGGTGGTGTATACTGCTTCCAATGTTTATCAGCCAAGTACAAACAATCAAATGAGACTTAGAAGAACTTAAAGCTTACTTTCTATTTTTCCTTTCAATTACTTTTCAAAATAAATTCAAATTTCTTGTCTAATGTGACCTTTTCATTTATTATGATTATTTGTATGGTGGGGTACATTTGATTGTCTATTCATATGGAGGCCATGGGTCAATGTTGTGTGTTCTTCTTCAATCACTGTCTTATTTTTTTTATTTTACTTTTATTTTATGTGTGAATGTTTTGTCTACATGTATGTCTGTGTACACAAGTATGCAGTGCCCACAGATGCCAGAAGAGGGGTGTTGAATAAACTGGAACTAACATATGCATCATTGTGAGGTCTGGGAATCAAACCAAGGTCCTCTGCAAGAATAGAAAATACTCTATAATTAACAATCTATCACTCAATCCCCTCTACCATATTTTTAAGGCAGGGGCTCTTAATAAACCTGAAGCTTATTGCTTTAAGTAGATTGGCTAGCCAACAAGACTCAGGGATCCATCTCCTTTTTGATTCCCAGTCTCGGTATTACAGATACACGCCAGAGCACCAGATTTCTAGATGACTGAAGGAGATATAGGTCCTTATGCTTGTCTGGAAAAAAATCTACCCACCTTCTGTTATTATTATTTTTTTTAATCTAACCATTGCTTGTAAGTCTCAAAGAAAATATAGCCCCCACAAGGAAATTATAGATGAAGGAAGAGGATGATGTTTAGCATTTTCAGTGATTTAATCACTCATTTAAATGAGTTAAATAAAAATCTTCAGGATGAAAAAAAAATGGATAATCTATGTAATACTTTCAGTAACAGTGCCCAAACAAATATCAAATTGTTACATTTAATTTTAAAAAGCAGGCTTGTTCCTTGCCCAGTGCAGTTAACAGTGGTCTCACCCAGCCCCTATTCCTAGCTTCCTCAAACCTCTAAAGACCGCCCCACAGCTGTGTCGTTTCTTTCTCCTGCCCACCTGAGTGTCCGCAGATGGAAAACACCAGACAGCCTCAATATTTTAAAACCAGCCAGGTAACACAGCTGCTGGGGGAGGAATTCCTTCTCCCCATCCTCCTTAGCCTCTGCAGTTACCTGCGGAGGTTACAAACTACCACTCCCCAAGAGCTGCATGTCTGCTACTTCCTATCTGCTCTGCAGCCTGGTCCAAATTCCCAAATCTGTGTCCCCTCCTCTTCATTCTGGGACCTGGAAAAACCCACCTTTTTCTATTTGCCCAATGAGTAGCTTCTGCCATCTTTATTGACCGAATCAAGAAACAATTAGAGAACCAAATGTTGGTTATCAATTCTTCCCCTACACCACATTATGACAATTTAAAAGTAAGGCAAATAATTTTATGCATTCCTATATATTGTCTAAATGCAGCCCTGTGAACAGTAAATAATGAAACCATGTAGCCTTTATTTAACTTGATTCAAAAACTTGAGAACAGACTTCAAGATCTACAAGGATGTGTTCTTTGGGAATATTTGGAACTTTATTTTCACCTACTATAATTATGTTCCTTGTAAACTGTCAAATGTAATTAATACACAGAGCTACAATATGGCATTCAACAAAAACACCCAATCATTAACCACTAGTACTAACTGAGTTTTTTGGCTTTTTTTTTTTTTTGAGGTTTAAAACATCTTTAATCTCTGCTGACTGAAATCCACAAAGATAGCACCCACCCCTTTAGATAGCATAACAATGAGAAAACCAGTGGAAATTACCAAAGAGAAAGCAATTCTCTTATGGTTATGGAAGAAATTGATCAACTTCTGAGAAGAGAAGAGGTATGCCTGGATGTAACTTCCCTGGAGCATCCTCTGAAAGCTAACACCTAGAACAGACAGTGGTGAAACACACTTTGTAGTAGGCATCCATTCCTCTGATTCCCTCCTTCGAATGTTCAAGATGTGCAACTTTTAATTTGAGAAACAAAGTATGTGTGTATGTGTATATATATATATATATATATATATATATATATATATATATATATATATATATATATAAAGACTAATGTATACTCAAAATCTATAGAAATTTTAGAATTAGGAATTACATCACTTTGAGTTTGAATTTCTCCTGAGTTATATATAGCTTCTATAGCCCATATCTGAAATGCTTAAAAAATATCATAGATTTAAGGTGTGAGTTTTTTCAGATTTTGGAATATTTGGTTCATACATAATGGGAGAGTTTTGAGACTGTAGTCAAGCCTCAGCATGTCATCGTTTGTCTTTATCAGTTTGGCTTCTAGTTTGCAGAACATTTCCTATGAGAAAATAGTATTGTGTATGATTAAATGTTGTATATGAGAAAATAGTGTTGTGGCTGTGCTGTTCTGCACGTGGGCATCTTTGTGTCATTTTATTTTTTATTAATATGGTATACTAGTGATTTCCACACATGGCTCATCTTTGTATCTTGAGGTAAATCTCATCTATAGGTTTTTGGAGTCAGTTACTATTACATGGGATTATTCATATTTATTGAGGACAAAGAAGTTATTGGCTTCATCTAGAGGTTTTCTATTCTCAATTTCACTTTATTTTTACTTTGGTTGTATATGGAGTTGTTGGTTGATGTTGTTGTTGTTGATATTCGTAGATTTGTTTTATTATTTTCTTCAAGACATAACCAAGTTGAATATTGCAGGCTGGCCTTTAGTTCATTAGCAACTCCATGATGACCTTGAACTCATGATCCTCCTGCTTCATCCTTATTGATGCTAGGAATAAGGATGTATACCACCATGTTGTTTCTGTTTTAATTTTTCAGATCAAATTTTTACTATTTCTCTACATATTTGGATATAGTACTCATTTATGTTTATGCCTATTAAAATGAACTCTTAAAAGACTAATCAAAGATGGTGCTTTTTTGACATTTTATTAGATATTTTGTTTATTTACATTTCAAATGTAAATAATCCTTTCCTGGTTTCCCCTCTGAAAACTCCCTATCCCCTTCTACCTCCCCCTGATCACCAACCTACCCACTCCTGCTTCTTGGCCCTGGTACTCCCCTACACTGGGCATAGAGACTTCACAGGACCAAAGCCCTCTCTTCCCACTGATGACCAACTAGGCCATCCTCTGCTACATATACAGCTGGAGCCATGAGTCCCACCATGTATACTCTTTGTTTGGTGGTTTAGGCCCTGAGAGCTCTGGGGGTGCTGGTTAATTCATATTGTCCTTCCTATGGGGCTGCAAACCGCTTCAGCTCCTTGGGTCCTTTCCCTAGATCCTTCCTTGGGGATCCTGTGCTCAGTCCAATGGTTGGCTGAGAGCATCGAACTCAATATTTGTCAGGCACTGGTAGAGCCTCTCAGGGGACAGCTATAACAGGCTTCTGTCAGCAAGAACTTGTTGGCATCCACAAGAGTATCTAAGTTTGGTGATTGTATATGGGATGGATCTCCAGATAGGGCAGTATCTGGATGATCATATGTTCAGTCTCTGCTCCACACTTTGTCTCTGTAACTCCTTCTATGGGTATTTTGTTCCCCCATCTAAGAAGGATTGAAGTATTGACACTTTGGTCTTCCTTCTCAAATTTCACATGGTTTGTGAATTGTATCTTGGGTATTCTAAGCAGGCAAAGAACACTGTCAATAGGACAAAATGGCAACCAACAGTTTGGGAAAAGATCTTTACCAATCCTACATCTGATAGAGGACTAATATCCAATATATACAAAGAACTCAAGAAGTTATACTCCAGAGAACCAAATAACCTTATTTAAAGATGGGGTGCAGAGCTAAACAGATAATTCTCAACTAAAGAAATGTTCAACATCCTTAGACATCAGGGAATGCAAATCAAAACAACCCTGAGATTCCACCTCACACCAGTCAGAATGGTTAAGATCAAAAACTCAGGTGACAGCAGATGCTGGCGAGATTGTGGAGAAAGAGGAAAACTCCTCCATTGCTATTGGGATTGCAAGCTGGTACAACCACTCTGGAAATCAGTCTGGCAGTTCCTCAGAAAATTGGACATAGTACTACCTGAGGATCCAGCAATACCACTCTTGGGCATATACCCAGAAGATGCTCCAACATGTATTAAGGACACTTGCTCCACTATGTTCATAACAGCCTTATTTATAATAGACTGATGCTGAAAAAAAAAAAAAAACACAGATGTCCCTCAACACAGGAATGGATATAGAAAATGTGGTACGTTTACACAATGAAGTACTACTCATCAACTAAGAACAATGAATTTATGAAATTCTTAGGCAAATGGATGGAACTAGAAAATATCATCTTGAGTGAGATAACCCAGTCACAAAAGGACACACATGGTATGCACTCACTAGTAAGTGGATATTAGCCCAGAAGCTCAGAATACCCAAGATACAATTCAAAGATGGCTTTTTAAACTTGGACATTACAGCTGAGTTTCCCATAGCTTCTAACTTAGCTGCATGCCACATTTTTGTTTTGTTTTTGTGTATTTCAAAGCATTTTTAATTCCTCTTGAAGTTTCTACTTTTGTATGTATTCTTTATTTCCAGATTTTTATTCACTAGATATGTATCACCTGACTACATAGAGATTCAGTTTTGGTTTTTGGTTGGTTGGGTTGGGATTTTGTGTTTTATTTTCTAGTAAACATATCAGTTATTATCCATTCTACCATTGATTGACATTAAGTTTTTTTTCTTCCCAGCTCTTTTCTATTTTGAATAAAGTTGCCATGTCTTGGAAATAGTCTTAGAAGGAAAATTTCTATATCAGATTAGGCTTAGTCTTGGTATAGTGATGCCCTGTGTGTCCATTATTCTTGTAGAACTCAACATTAAAAAGTCATAGAATAACAGACTAGCTACACAAACAGGACCCAACATTTTGCTGTTTAAAGGAACCACACCTCAGGGATAAACACAGACACTACCTCAGAATAAAGGCTGGAAAACAAATTTCCAAGCAAATGGTCCTAAGAAATAAGCTGGAGAAGCCATTCTAATATTGAATAAAATTGACTTCCAACCCAAAGTTATCAAAAAAGACAAGAAGGGGCACTTCATACTCATCAAAGGTAAAATCTACCAGGATGAACTCTCAATTCTGAATATCTATGCTCTAAACACAAGAGCAACCACATTCATTAAAGAAACTTTAGTAAAGCTCAAAGCACACATTGCAACTCACACAATAGGAGTGGGAGACTTCAACACCCCACTCTCACCATTGGACAGATCCTGGAAACAGAAACTAAACAGAGACACATGGACACTAACAGAAGTTATGAGACAAATGGATTTAACAGATATCTACAGAAATTTTATCCTAAAACAAAAGGATATACCTTCTTCTCAGTGCCACATGGTACCTCCTCCAAAATTGACCATTTAATTGGTCACAAAACAGGCCTCAACAAATACAAAAATATTGAAATTATCCCATGCATTTTATTGGATCACCAAGGAATAAGGCTGATCTTCAATAACAGCATAAATAATAGAAAGCAAATATTCACATGGAACCTGAACAAGACTCTTCTCAATGATATCTTGGTCAAGGTAGAAATTAAAAAAGAAATTAAAGACTTTTTACAGTTTAATGAAAATGAAGCCACAACATACCCAAACTTATGGAACACAATGAAAGCAGTCCTAAGAGGAAAATTCATAGCTTGAGTGCCTCCAAAAAGAAACTAGAGAGAGCATACACTAGTAACTTGACAGCACACCTAGAAGCTCTAGAACTAAAGGAAGCAAATTAACCCAAGAGAAGCAGACTGCAGGAAATAATCAAACTCAGGGCTGTAATCAACAAAGTTGAAACAAAAAGAACTATTCAAAGAATCAACCAAACCAGGAGCTGGTTCTTTGAGAAAATCAACAAGACAGATAAACCCTAAGCCAGACTCACTAGAGGGCACAGGGACAGTAATCTAATTAACAAAATCAGAAATGAAAAAGGAGACATAACAACAAATCTTGAGGAAATCCAAAACATCTTCAGATCCTACTACAAAAGGCTATACTCAACAAAAATGGAAAACCTCGATGGATACCAGGTACCAAAGTTAAATCAGGATCAGATTAAGGAAATGGAAGCAGTCATTAATAGTCTCCCAACCAAAAAAAAAAAAAAAAAAAAAATCCCAGGACCAGATGGGTTTAGTGCAGAGATCTATGAGACTTTCAAAGAAGACCTAATTCCAACATTTCTCAAACTATTCCACAAAATAGAAAGAGAAAGTACTCTACCAATTCATTCTATGACGCCACAATTCCTCTGATACCTAAACCACACAAAGATCCAACAAAGAAAGAGTACTTCAGACCAATTTCCTTTATGAATATCAATGCAAAAATACTCAATAAAATTCTCGCTAACCGAATACAAGAACACATCAAAATGATCATCCATCATGACCAAGTAGGCTTCATCCCAGGGATGGAGGGAATGTTTAATATACGGAAATCCATCAACATAATCCACTATATCAACAAACTCAAAAACAAAAATCATATAATCATCTTGTTAGATACTGAGAAAGCATTTGAGAAAATTCAATACCCCTTCATGATAAAAGTCTTGGAAAGATCAGGAATTCAAGGCCCATACCTAAACATAATAAAAGCAATATACAGCAAACCAGTAGCCAACATCAAACTAAATGAAGAGAAGCTGGAAGCAATCCCACTAAAATCTGTGACTAGACAAGGCTGCACACTTTCTCCCTACCTTTTCAATATAGTACTTGAAGTCAATTCGACAACAAAAGGAGATCAAGGGGATACAAATTGGAAAGGAAGAAGACAAAATATCACTATTTGCAGATGATGTGAGAGTATATATATGTGACCCTAAAAATTCAACCAGAGAGCTCCTAAATCTGATAAACAGTTTCAGTGAAGTAGCTGGATATAAAATTAACTTAAACAAATCAATGGCCTTTTTCTACACAAAGGATAAACAGGCTGAGAAAGAAATTAGGGAAACAATATCCTTCACAATAGTCACAAGTAATATAAAATACCTGCTGTGACTCTAACTAAGGAAGTAAAAGATCTGTGTGATAAGAACTTCAAGTCTCTGAAGAAAGAAATTGAAGAAGATCACAGAAGATGGAAAGATGTCTCATGAACATGGATTGGCATGAATGATATAGTCAAAATGGATATCCTGCCTAAAGCAATCTACAGATTCAATGCAATTCCCATGAAAATTCCAGCTCAATTCTTCAATGAGTTAGAAAGGGCAATTTGCAAATTCATCTGGAATAATAAAAAACCTAGGATAGCAAAAACTATTCTCAACAATAAAAGAACCTCTGGTGGAATCACAATGCCTGACCTCAAGCTGTACTACAGAGCAATTGTTATAAAAACTGCATGGTACTGGTACAGCAGATCAATGGAATGGAATTGAAGACCCAGAAATGAACCCACACATCTATGATCACTTGATCTTTGACAAGGGAACTAAAACCATACAGCGGAAAAAAGACAGCATTTTCAACAAATGGTGCTGGCACAACTGGTGGTTATCATGTAGAAGAATGAGAACTGATCCATTTTTATCTCCTTGTAACAAACTTTATATGCTCCAGTACAGGGGAACACCAGGGCCAAGAAGCAGGAGTGAGTGGGTAGGGGAACAGGGCAAGGAGGGTATAGGGAACTTTTGGGATAGCATTTGAAATGTAAATGAAGAAAATATCTAATAAAAAAATACAAATTTTTAAAATGTGGGGAATTGCAGGCTGGCCTCTAGTTGAGCTGAGATCTGAACCCCGAATTCATAATTCACCTTAATGACATGGTAGGTGTTCCCTTATGGTCCTGGAACTCTAGCTCCTGCCTAAGTTACCGCTCCCCACAGCCCCCACAAAAGAAGCATGGCTAGAAGTCACTTAAGCAATGGCACAAGCTTCTGACCTTCAGGCTAAACTCCTCCCCAGGTACCTAGCAACATTAAAGACCATAAAAAGGGTTGTTAGGCCCCCACCTCTCTCTCTCTTACTTCTCACTCTCTTACTTGTCTCCCTCTTACCCCCTCACTCTCATCCTCACCTCTCTCTTTTCTTCTCTCTTCTCTCCTCTCTCATCTCTCTCTCTAACTCTTTTTCATTAGCCTTTCCTCTCTCCCTTTCTCTCTCTCTGTCTCTCTCTCTCTTCTCTCTCTTTCTACCTTCTCTTTTTCCCCCTGCATTTCTATAATAAAGCTCTAAAACCATAGAATGTCTTTGCTCATCAAGGCCCACTGTGCTTTGAGGATAGGACAGGCTTTCTCCTAATGAGCTGTTTCTAATCTCCCATTAGAAGGCCTTTCTGTGCTCCAGTCAAGATCCACTGCATTCACTCTCATCAGTGTTGGGAACCTTTTCCCTCATCCCTCTCTCCTATAACCATGGTAGCTTTAGCAAAGTAGCTCCAGAGTTCCCAGGTAGGGCTGCCCCTTGGCTACCCCCTGAAGAGTGGGTCAGAGGAATGCACACCCAGGGCTGAGTGGAAAGTGTATGGCAGCTCTCCCATGCCTCATAGACCAGAGCATAGGTAAAACTCTGGTGGGGTGTGGGTTCCCCCCCTCCCGCTTGTCCCCGGGGCCCCCTTTTTTGTTCCCAACAAAATAACATACTTTATGCTTTTAGATAAAGATGCTAGAGGCAAAAATGTCGTTAAAAATGTTAGTATTTGAGGAACCCAGCGGACACACCTAGGGAAACCCCAGGACTTTAAGATCGCATTGGGGTTACAGGTGAGTGCAGCACAGAGGTGGTTGGGCAGGATCCGAGATCTCCGCCCCACCGGAGGCTGGGCCGCTCCCAGCCAGAGCACCCGCTCCGCTGCCATCTTCCCGTGGAGACCAGCGGACACAGCTAGGGACACCCCAGGACTTTAAGATCACATTGGGGTTACGGGTGAGTGCAGCGCAGAGGTGGTTTCGGGAGCAGCCACTCAGCAGTTCCCCCCACGGACAGGGTCCTAGAACTCTGCCCCACCGGAGGCTGGGCCGCTCCCAGCCAGAGCACCCGCACAGCGCCATCTTTCCTCTGAGCCCAGCGGACACAGCTAGGGACACCCCAGGACTTTAAGATCGCATTGGGGTTATGCAGTGCAGAGGTGGTTTTGGGAGCAGCCAGTCAGCAGTTCCCCCCACGGGCAGGGTCCGAGAACTCCGCCCCACTGGAGGCTGGGCCGCTCCCAGCCAGAGCACCCGCGCAGCGCCATCTTTCCTCTGAGCCCAGCGGACACAGCTAGGGACACCCCAGGACTTTAAGATCCAATTGGGGTTAAGCGTGAGTGCAGTGCAGAG
>LR752316.1:11683-93964 GCA_902729485.2 Mus minutoides | reverse complement strand
CAAACACGGAAGTGGTTGCTCACAGTCAGCTATTAGTTGGAACACAGGACTCCCAAGGAAGGAGCTAGAGAAAGTACCCAAGGAGCTGAAGGGGTCTTCAACCCTATAGGTGGAAGAATAACATGAACTAACTAGTTCCCCCTGTGCTCATGTCTCTAGCTGCACATATGGAAGAAGATGGCCTAGTTGGCCATCATTGAGAGGAGAGGCCCCTTGGTCATACAGACTTTATATGCCCCAGTACAGGGGAACGCCAGGGCCATTATGTGGGAGGGGGTGGGTAGGGGAGCAGGGCAGGGATGTGGGAGGGTAAGGGGAAATTTCTGGATAACATTTGAAATGTAAATGAAGAAAATATCTAATAAAGAGAAAAAAAAAGAAAGAGTTCATTTTGATTCATAGCTTAAAGCAACTGGCTGGGAAGCCATGGTGGAGGGGCCTGAGGCTGCATCCACAATCAAGAAGCAAAGAGCAATCAATGCTATGCTTAACTCATTTTTTTCTGTTTTATACAGTACAGGTTCCCAGCCCAGGGAATGGTGCTACCCACAGTGGCTGGGTCTTCCCATTTCAATTAACCGAATCAAGATGACTCCCAGACATACATGTTTAGAGGTCCATATCCCAGGGGATTCTAGATGTCATCAAGTTGACTATTGAGATTAACCATTACACTCATAGAACCATGATAAATGTTCACACTCCTGCCAATTAAAAATATATATTAATAAATAAAATAGTCTGGATTCTGTTTTCTGCGTTTTGTTCTACAACTTACAAATGTATGTAGAACCTTAAGAACATTTGCCTTCCATATCCCCAGTTAAACTATACATGTTTTCAACTGACCACAAATCAGAAATATTCTTAATCTCAGAAAAGGAAAAGAAAAAAAAAAAAGCAAAACTTGAATTTTTTGCTTGAATTGTCAAATGCCAATTCCTATACCAACTGAAAGGGACACATAGGCAGATACAGTCTCCTACCATTTCAAAGATTCTAGGACACCCTCAGCTCTCACTGTTCAAGCTCTTGTCTACCCTGTCTCCTTCTTGTCTATGCAATTAGGTAAAGACAGGTGTGCTTGACCTGACCATGTGCAGGCTTGCCTTCTAGTCACGATTCCACAAACAACAATGTGGAGCAACTGTTATCACAGCACTTACATAACATCACGTCTTATAATTAATCCAGAGATTAAAGTGCACGGGATCATATATGTAAGGTGGACACAAATGCTTTGCCATTTTGCATAAGAAGTTTGCATATCTGTGAGCTTTGGTACTTCTGGGGAGTCTAGAACCAAAACCTTGTAGATACCAATGGTTGACTGTGTGTGAAAAGAATTATTCCTGGGATCTGGAGCAATAAAAAAGACTTCTGGAATCCAATTTCATTGAGATTCTACATTATTGTACATTAGCAGGATGACATATTATATTTATTCAACAAGGAATAATAAATTGAACATAAGTGATTTTTAAAAAGCCATTGGTAAGGGTCTGCTAACTTCTTAGGAGAATGAGTGTTCAAAGGGAACACCATAGTCCAATATTGTTTGTATTTATATTATCCTGATTATATATTTGCATCATTATTATATTATTTCATATTTATATTCTCTCTTCTCCACCCTGAGCCATGCCTGGGAGACTAGTACTATGGACTGAAACAGTGGTTCCCATCTTTTCTAGCTTCTAATTGAGTCCCTGTTGGTTCCCAGCAAGACATTGCAGTGGTTTGGAGATGGGGGCGAGTTTGTGCTTGGTTGCTTTGTTCCTTAGGTTAACATCTAGATAAATAATGGCAGCAGTTTGGCTGTATATGTTCTGGAAGACAGCAGCCCCTTACCGTCTGGTGTTCTTCTCTTGTGACTCCAGTCCTCAACATTTCCTAGTGACATCTCCCTATCGTCCTGAGCTCCTGCAGAAGTAATTCCTGATGCTGCTCTTCTCTAGCCCTCCGCACTCTCCCGCTGGCTCCCTTAATCCTGGGAATACCTCTGAAAACACTGCCTTCACTATGTACCCATCAACTGTTCTACATACATCATCGATGACCTGTCCAGATGTTAACTGATTGGTCCAGGTAAAGTGCTAACAGAACCTTAAGAAAAGGCAGAAGGAGCCTTCCACCTTCATGAATTAGGCAGAAGAAGGAGTGGAAAATATGAGAATGGAGAGACGGCACTAATTTCCAAGATTAGAGGTTATTAAATATCGTCGTGTGAACTAGAGTAAGATTCATATTATATGATACACCTGTAATTATTCTCATTTACTTTAAAGATGAAAGTCCATGTAGTTTTGGAATTCTCTAATTCTCAGAAGAAGATGGTATGCAGTGTTGTGGTTCAGACTCAAGTTTAAATTCCATCTTCCTAACACTCTATCAGCTTACTACTTACTTCTCTATACCTCAACTTCCTCATCTGGACAAGGAGAGCCAAATGCCCTCATGCCTGGGCTCATTAGACCAAGCGGTATTCTGTAGGCAGCAGGCTTGCTTACAGTGACCTCTGAAAAGGTGGCCTTGCTGTCTCCAGACTTCACCGAATCCTTTCTTGTCACAGGTCTCACTTTCAAGAATGCTAACAAGAGCATCATTTTATCAAAGGTGGTTAAGTCTTGAGAGAGCCCAATCAGCTCTCTCCACTGATTTAAATTTGGATGAAGATGGGGGTGAGGCTGATGAACCCCACCTGTCCTCACTGTGGCATCCGCCAGCAGGCTCCAGCAAGACTCCAGCAATCAGCACCTCTGTCAGGTTTCCCTCCGGTGAAAAATGAGCTCTGAAGTGATTTTGCTTCGAAATATATTCCGAATCACATCAGTTTGTGCTACACACTACACTTTAAATCCTCAAATTATTAATCAGCTAAAGTCCTGAGAATTACTCTTCAAAATTCTAATGAGCTGGTGATGTACAACTGTCAACATGCATAAAAATTCCACTTTCAACACCTTAGCCAGCATTTGCACCATATCTGCCATGGCGAACATTTTTGAAACATTTACTCCAGATCTGCTGTGCTGGGAGAAATAATGTAATCCTTTCTATCTGTTGTTATATTTACAAACAAGTATCAAAATGTCAGCTCTCTTCATTACTGTAACTATTTACATACACTGATGGCAATTCCCCAGAAACAACAACTAAAACGCCCACCGGAGCTCACACTGATGGGAGCCTGTGTTCCAAACACAATGGAAACCCAAGCTCAGGAGGTGCTTCTCATCTGTATTTCCTTACTGTGAAATTCTGAGATGTTTACACTTAAATGTAGATAAAATACAGGGTGTACGATTAAATGTGGACTTCAAATCAATAACACATAATTTTTACATATAAACATGTTACACTGTACCTGATTGCCAGTGCCTACTGATGTTATTTTTGTTCGTATGGAACTGAATTGTAACTGGGTATCCCACTTTGCATTTGCTCTATCTCAAAGTGCTAAAGAGGACAGTACTGTGCTCTCTGACCACTTAGTGATTGAGCACAGAATCTGCTTCCTTCATGGAGGGCGAGGGGGGGCACATGAGGCAGTGTACTTGCAAAAAGAGGCCCACCCCGCCCAGGGATATTCAATTACTCAACAAGAGCTGGGGACCTATATTTATGTTTGGTGATGCAGCCACCCACAAGTTGTCCATGCTTCTCTAAGTAACCCAAATTAAATTCGCCGGTTCACCAAGCTACACTTGGGTGGAATCATTGCTTTGGTCTGTGGTTGATACTTTATCTGAGGTGAAGAGATGTTGCTTCACAGCCATTCAAGAGAAGCTAATGCAATGATCCCATATTTCAGCAGCAGCTTGCTTCCCAGTATGTTTTACTATGCACAATTGCTACATCAATTTCTCTACTGTGTTTCCTTCAAAAACTTGCTGCTGAAGTTGTAAAAACATAATGCTCCTTATGTTCCTGTCTGAGCACTCTCAGCCCCCACAGAGAATGTGTTGCAGTGACAGGTGAAGGTTTGCCAGGGGTTTCGACAGTGCGTTCATCTCTCCGGTGCCTCGTACAGCTTCCTCTGTATCCTTTCAGCATCTACAAGGAGAAAGCATCTGTTTTCTCCGTGACAAACTCTTCCTTTGGCTTCTGAACTCAGAGGGGTAAACTGCAAGACTGGTCCACACTGGCCTTGGATACCAGGTATGGAATCACAGCATCCAATGCCGGGAGCCGGTTAGACGATGACTGTGTCATCTCAGATTCCACCTGAAATCAATGCTACCGGAGCCTGCCTCTCGGCAGACTGAGGAACTCTGCTTTAGAGCATTTCTACTCTGATAGGTTTTTTCTGTATCTTCTGATGATATTAGAAGTGCTGAATGTAGTATATATTTATAAGAATGTCCCAGAAACTCTGTCTTCTGGCGTTGCTTGGACCAAGCACATCAGCAGGATGAGATACATTTCCTTGGAGAAACAGACTGACTTTGATTTGTGATTCTCCTTCCACCTATCAACAAGCTCCGTTTTAGAGTCCCTCCTGGATGCTGAAAGCATCAGTCAGCCAGGATGCAGAGTGACCAACCTCAACCAGAAGGAAACAGAAGCAAGGTACTGTGTATCAGTGTTAAGTGAGCAGTACGGAGTGATCAATCATGCTTCCTCGCTCTCACTGGATAGTTAGGACCAAATACATTGAGTCATCTTGAAAACACCGAGAATACTGCAATGATCAATAATTTCTAATACAGGGAGGATTAATGAATAATGTGAGAACCACTTCATAGTTTCAAAGTTCTCAGTGCTTGGTAATAAATGAAAGCAATCCAGATCTTCAATGGCTGCACTTCTTATAGCCTGTTCTACTCCACAGGGTAGCTCCTGGAGCTGAGAAATGTATAATATTTTTTAAAACTGTTTATAAAATAATTGCAGTTACCAAAAGAGTGACAGAAGCTACAAAGCTCTTTCTGCCTGTCTCTGTAAACAGACATTTAGTCTGCACATCCCTATGGCACAAGGACAAAGAACAAAAAACGTGAAGGAAACAGGCTCTTGTCTGGCTGTAATATTAATTTGTGGATAGTAAGAGACAAAAGGACAGAAAGGAACTCCATTCTACCTTGAATCCTTGAGTCATGTATAATTCTTGAGTCATGACATCTTTGAAAGTCAAAAAATAAAAACATCGTGCCTGTGTTCTTACAAGAGCAATATCATCACAAACATGCGTGGCCACATTAATCGTAGCAACACAGTCATTCAGAACTTAGTTACATTCAAATAGAGCAATTGTCTGTTCTAATGCTAGATTCAAGGGCAGGAACCCAAATCAAAAGCCAGTTAAATTACTTCTAAAAAACTGTGGTAGCTAGAATAAGAATGTCCCTCCACTGGCTCATATATTTGAATGTTAAGTCACCAGGGAGTGACACTATTTGAAAGGACTAGAAGAATTAAGAGGTGTGGCCTTGTTGGAGGAAGTATGTTTTTGATGTTTCAAAAACCCATGCCCTGAATCTGTCTATGGATCCATAGAACCATCAGGTACTGCTCCAGCACCTGCCTGCATGCCGCCATGCTCCCTGCCATGATGGCCATGGTCTACACTTCTGAAACCAATAAGTCAGCCCCCAGTTAAATGTATTCTCCTTTAAGATCTCCCTTGGTCACTGTGTCTCTTCACAGCACTAGAAATCTGACTGACACAGACAGGTAAGAGAGGAAACTTTTTCTTTCTTTCTTTCTTTCTTTCTTTCTTTCTTTCTTTCTTTCTTTCTTTCTTTCTTTTTTTAAAAAAATTTAAAAGCCAAATTTTAATATCTAAGACAGTTTGGGGGTGAGAGGGGAGAAACACTATCAGAAATTTCTTTCCAGAACAAAACAATGATGTTCATTTCTCCACATGTCCAAATTAAAGGTCTACTGAAACCAAAACGAAAACCAAAACCCCACACAGAGGGAAAAAAGATATTAAAATCACATTAAGGGGGTCACTGCATTCTGCAGTCTTTGCTGGGCTGTCTAACTGTCCTACTGCTGACTTTTAAAAATTAACATACTAACTCATCAAAATATACATTTTTCCCCATTGGCTTTTTAAAATTAACAATAATAATTAAAAAGGAAAACTACTTGAAGGAATTCATGAACAGTTGCCTGAATCATTTGATGGCATATGGAGGTCAGAAAGGAGGATTGCAGCACACGTCATTCAGGGGATGCTCATCTTTAAGGCTTAGGTTTCTTCCAGAGAGTGTAAAATATCCACAATCTCTTTTGAAAATTCCACAGGGCAATACAAGCACCACAGCTGTTCTTCGTAGAGTAACAGGGCTTCAGTCAAATTGACACAGTTCCCCTGTGTGAAGTATTTTCCGTCCTGTTTCAGAACCTTCAAAGGACAGGTGGAGAATTAGTATGAGGCACTTCCATGTGTAATCTTCTGGAGATGTAGAGATAAGGACAGCTGTCAAACCATTAATCACATAATCAAACTCTCTCCTATCTTTGGCATACCTCTTCAGTACTGGGATACAGTCTTCTATAATAACCTAATAGCAGTCTTCTTTAATATTGTCTAAGACATCTCCACATGTATTTCTTACATCCATCAATTACCATTTGGTCAATCTCTACCATAGTGACCATCTTTTGTTTCAGTTTGACAATTTCACATAATATGCCTTCGTCACCACCTACCCAAATCCATATATCTTTGCCAGTGTAGTCTTCTTTACCATTGCCCATGACGGCCCGGGTATACACCAAATCACTCTCTACCAAATTAACATCCCCTGCTGAGGATAAGAATATTTCCAAACTGCTTTGAGTGTAGAATTTTGATGTTCTGATAGGGTGAATCTTCATCATACACCACTTCATCTATGTCACACTCAACCAGGCGCCCATCAGCAGTAGGCCAGTATCTGTCAATGGCCCCTCATTGAACTATGGGTGGTAATCACTTCACCCACCCAGGACTCTCTTGACTCAATTCTTTCATTTTTTCTTCTATTTTGTTCAAAAGGCTGCCAGTTTCTTGTTTGCTTTACATCACTGTTGTAACTCTGAAGGTTCAGCAACACCAATCCATATGGATAAATTCTCAAATTGGCAAAGCTGCCATTCTTGTTTGTGTAAGCTGCTAAGTATCCATGGTCATACCAGGTGTACACTGACTGTCATCCCCTGACCCTAAAAAAAGTGGATTGAAGGCCTTACAGAATGGCCTCACCTTTAGCTTTGGTGCCCAGCATGAAGTCAAGTGTGCTGTGTCTTGCTGCTATACCATAGTGTGGCATGCATGACTGGGGAGGTGACAATGGGAGACTGGGGATGTGTCAGGCTGTCGGCCAGCTGGGAGTGCACAGCTCCAGGGGAGACCAGGAGTAGAAGGTGGGCGGGGCCTCGGGCAAGCAACCTGGGGCACAGGAGCAGGGCCAACCCACCTCTTAGAGGAGGAAGCAGGGATGCCTCCAGCCCTGAACTTGATGAATGCTGGGTGTCAAGAAAACTTTTTCTTAAACATTAAATTACTTCTTTATTTGCATGTAGTGTGTATGTGTGTGTGTGTGTGTGTGTGTGTGTGTGTGTGTGTGTGTGTGTGTGACTCGTGGAGATCAGAAGAAAACTTACCTGAGTCTTTCTCTACTTCTACCGTCGTATTTAGTGGCTCCAACTTAGGTAGGTCATCAACACTGACAGAAAACATCCATACCTACTAAGCCATATTGATGGCTCCAAAGTCATTGTCATCGTCATCATCATCATTATCACCATCAAATTCCATAGAGGACTTTATCACCCATCATTGTTAATCCACAGCTAAGTTGACTTGTACCCAGCTAACTTAAAGGTGTGTAGCTAGTTGTGATCAGGTCCAAGGTTCACCACTAAACTTTACTCAAAAGAGTTATATAGCTAGAGTAACTCAACCTACTTCTTTGAAATTGATGATGAGACAACCGGTCTACAACTGCATTGGAAACAATCCTGAATCCTAAGTTGCACTGTCCCCTCTCAATTGTTTTGTTTGTTTGTTTGTTTGTTTGTTTTAATCTGGCTCTATTTCACTGAAGTAACTGTATAACCAGGAGCCATTAATTCCATCAAGGTATGACAATGACTTACAACTATATATACTTGAATTTTTTAGTAGAAAATAGAAAATTGCCATGAGCTGACAGGAATTTGTCTGTTAAAACACATCCTGAGAATACTGACTTAGAGACACACTGTTTCTGCAGCTGGAATTGAAGAAAATATTCTGGGAAGGGAAAAGATTGAATGTTGAATCCGGGAAGTTGTAAGCTTTTGATTGAAACCATCTGTGAGCGTTAGTCATCGTCCAAGCCTCTGACTCATCCTGCTTCACAAACCTGGCGATGCTACTTTCCTGTCTCACGACCATTGCTTTCTATCTCTGGCTGACTGGGTTGGCTAGTTACAGTGTGATACGATGCCCCTGAAATCACAAGTAAGAGTCATCACCTATTCATAGGTTAGGGAGGTTGACTCCATTCCATTTACTGATCCTCTATAATGAAGTACGAACAGTGCTATGTGAGAGTTAGTTGAAGATTAGCTACAAATATATCAAAGTAACTAAAATTATGAAGATGTCATAAGAAAACATAGGTGTAAATTGTCATAATTTTGGATTTAGTGGATAATTCATACATATGATGTCAAAAGAATGAACAACAAAACGGGGAAAAAAAAGGGAACAGAATTCCATCATGATTTTAAAATGTTTTGATTTGAAGGGCACTATTAAGAAAGTGAAGATGGACCACAGGATGTGAAGAATATTTTCAAATCCTATGGATAAAGAATTTCAATGTGGGATTTGTAAAGATATTCTTTGTTTATTACAATTCCATAAACAAAAACCAAAAAGCTAATAAAGAATGAAAAAAGGGGAGATGGAAAGATTTCTCTGAAATCATGAGGATTTGAATTGGAATCCCAGAAGCAATGGCTTTCCAGGCTTGGCTGCATGCACCTATAAACCCAGCACTACTGGCCAGCCAATGCAGCTGGGACAGCAACCTTCCTGCTCTGTGAGAAACCCTACCTCCATGCAATACGGTAGAGAGTAACTGAGGATGGCACTCAAAGTCCTGCTTTGGTATTCATTTGTGCACACAGAAGGGCACACATATCTGCACGTTCAATAATATTCTACTCTATGGTTTTATCACCCCACCCTCACAATATACCATAGCATACTCACATAACTGAAGAAATTATTTGAATAAACATTTCCCCAAGTCTGATAAACAAAAGTTCAAAAAGCACATGAAAAATGGACACTACTGGCCATTTGGGTCGTAAAAATGAAAATCCTAAAGAAATGCTATTTCCTAGCCACAAAGATGGGGAGTTCGTAATTTGATTATAGTAAGAGATGCTGAGCTGAAGGAGGGGCCCCTTGCACTCCTAGGACTAATGTAAAGTGGTGCCATCACTTTGAAAAACATATTTCATCTCTCAACTAGTCATAGATTTACTCTGTAACTCAGGAATTCTACTCCAAACTGTATACCTAATAGGAATTATAATACAAGTAACATAAAATTCATATAGGTGTGTTAATAGAAGCAGTATTTATATCAGCCCAAAGGTAGAAACAACATCTTTTTCACAGATAATGCGCCAATCAACAGACAGATGAATGATCGAAGGTGATAAAACCATAGAGTAGAATATTATTTGGCTATAAAGACAAAGAACTGTACTAATATGTGCTACAACATGGGTAAGCTTTGAAAATACAAGGTTAACAAATTCAAGAAGTCAGTCATCCAAAAATGGCATATTGTATTATTCTTTTTATTTGACAATCCAGAATAAAGAACTCTGTAGAGAGCAGGCTATGTTAGAAAAAGCCCATGAGACAACAGGACTGGCCTCCTAGCGTGTGGCTCACGTAAGTAAGTGCCAAGAGCATCCATAAGGGAGAAATCCTCGAGCTACATTCATTTTCAATCAACCATTCAATAAACATTGCCTTACAAAACTGTACAAAGAAGCTGTTTCCTCCTCAGCATACCATTCATGCATAAGCATTAATTTTTTAGCATGTAAGGGACAACTGGTTCCAGGTCCTGCTTTGTGTACCAAAATGTATGTTTGCACCAAGTCTCCAATGTGCATGGTATCTGCAAATAGCTTAGACACATCCTCCTACATACTTCCAAGGCTTTCTAGGTTATTTTCAACCCATATACAGTATAAACAGTTTCCCTCCTGCACTGCTTAGGGGATATGAGGAGAACGCCACTCCATATGTATTCACTGCTCATGACATCTTTTCCTACAGAGTTTGTTGATCCTCAATTGGTTGGATCTGGATGTGGAATTCACAGATGTGGAAAGCGAACAATACTAGCTAAAATCCAATAGCACTGAACACCTATTTATGGATTTTAAAATGTTAGTATGACTCTTGTTTTAAATTAGGATGTTCTCAGACGTGGGGCCATCTACTAGCCTTAAACTCTGTGAATAAGGTAAGGAGGACAGAAAATGGCAGTCAATCAATGGTGCCCTTACTTGGTATAGCACCCACAGAAAGACCACACCAAGGACCAGGATGACCCAAAGACCCCAACAGTGTCCACATTGTCCATACTTCATCGAACTGTAAAATTTCAGTGCTTACAAGACCTCTCAGGATTGGGAAACCTCTAATGAATTGGGATTAAATGTCATACCACAGGGAGTCAGACTCTATTTTTTTTCATGAACATGAATATGTATATCATTTTATATATATATATATATATATATATATATATATATATATATATATAAACTGATTTTGCAGAACAAAACATATATTGGCACTACTTATAACATAGATAGCTATGACTACAAACCTTTTGACTTCTGTGCAGTTCTACTGGAAATTACAAGATAAGATCGCTATTTGTGTTATAATGTTAAGTTGATTCTCCTTATAAAAATTCATATAGTCCTTTGTTTTCTCTGTGGATTGAAACAGTATTCAAAAATACATGAAGCAGACACCTGAACTCCAAAAGGAATGGAAGCATATTTAAAAATATATAGTAATTAGATAAACATTGAGGCATATGAAGATGGTTTCAGCAAAACACCCAGAACAGAGTGACAGTTTGTTAAAAGAACATGAGCTATTCTTTAGGAAAAAGTGGCTAAGCAACAGGCATAGTAAAAAATAAAAATAAATAAATAAATAAATAAATAAATAAATAAATAAATAAATGGGCATATTGCTGCCTTAAGGGTCTTAAGTTGAATTTTTAAAATAACTATCATACAGACTGGAGATTCCTGAAAACCAATTATTATTTATTCAAATCTGACATCTTGCAAAAGCTCTTTAGCACCTGGGAGGACCGGATAACTAACAGTGTCTCATAAATTCCAGAATCATTTATTCAAATCAAATATCCGCTTTTACATCAAGGGTAACTACTACTTCATAAAAGAGGTGTGTAATATATTACCTAGAAATGAATGTTACATATTTATAACTCCGGCTGGTAAATCTAGTCATGCTATTATTATGCCATTAAACTGGAACTATAGAGACTTGAAAAGAAGACTGATCATAATAAAAGCACTTTATCCCACACATAATACCTGAAATTCAATCTAATACAACTTCCAAATACCAGAAGCTTAATGTTTATGGTCTTATTGAATAATCTTCTCCTTTGACTAAAGTCAATAAAAAGTCATCTCTAAACTTTCTAGTCAAGCTAGAAACCATTACATTATATAAGGTCATGAAGTTAAGCATAAAATCAAAGCACGCTCTCAGATCGCTGCTGGCTAGGGCTGCAGTGATTTTAACTACATCCCAATGTGGGTTTAAGCATTTTCATGGTTTCGACCAATGTTTTATGGTAATGCATATAATTGCATATTCATATTGTACTTAGAGTTATTTTAAGGAAAATATTGTTTTCAAATAATGTCCTAAATACACTGGAATGTCCTCTTAGTATGGGGGATACGTGTTTTAAAATTATGTTGTAATAGAATATACACAACACACATCTGCTTTCTGAACAGTGTCAGAGGGTGAAGGCGTTAGCATGTTGATCCTGGTGCCCAGAAGTCACCACTGATCATCTCCCAAAAATGAAATTAAATGTTCATCATACAGTAACACTCCCCCTTTCCTCCACGAGGAGAAAATTTAAATAGCATGTTTCTCTAAAACAGACCCCCAAAACATGGAAGTACATTCAAGCAGAAATCCTCAATGAACAAACTAGTATTTCTGGTCTACACCTTAGAAGCAGAGACTGAACCAGGCCGGCCGTTGTGTCACGTGTTGTCATTAGTGGTGCGTGCCATCATGGGCTTGTCTGTTGATACTACACAGCGGTTACGTGTTTTAGATTTGGGTCACATGCTTATTTCTAAATCAATGAAAATACTATACCAGAGATTCTCTTATGGTTGACTAATCCATGCTTTGGGCACTCAACTCCTTCTGCAACCCAGGCTAGTCTGGAATTATTGTCAGTCTGTCCCTGTTTGGCCTCCAGAGCATTCAGGTTACAGGTGTGTGCCACCATGCCCGAATCACAATTCCCACTTTTAACAAAGGATTTGAAGTATGTGTGGGGCATGCATTTAAAAATAGGATGTTGCCAGTTACTATGCCCACATAACATAACTGATCAGGGGAAGATGCTGTTTTCTGTAGTTTTCCTCAAGGTATCTAAATGAACACACAGGAGTTCATGTATACTTTGTGACTCTCTGCTAGCAGAGGAGTGGCATATATTTCTTTTGAGTAGACTGAATACACACCAGAGGAAAAGACAGTACCAATAAAATTCTTTGTAAAAAACCATGAAGGGGAAAGAATTGCTGGTTCCAATGAAGACATGCTGAAACTGTGAGCATGTCAGCAAAGAACCCTTCAAATAGGCCCCAGTCCACTGACTTCAATGAAGAGAAAAGCTCATGGCTCTCTTAAATGATCCTTCTCTGTTTATACCACCCCCAAGTTCTACAGCCCACGACTCTAAAATATAGCCTTGTGCTGTGAGCTAGTATCTGCTGACTGCCAGCTCATAGGTCACCTTCATTCCACTGAATTCCCAGGCCACAGCTGACATACTGTGAAACCGTTTGCATCAGTAATTCTCGAAGTTTGGGTGTACCCCATTTATAGAGTAGCTTTCCCTCTTGAGTCTCAAGTCTAAATGGCCACATCTGCAGAACGTGTCGCATGGTCCCACTGTCACATCTTTTGTTCTTTTCCAGTGTCTTTTTAGCTTTAGAGTCTGTGTCAATGCCTGCAAATCCCAAAGATGCTCGGAGGAAGTACAGGATGCCACAGCATGCTTACAAATGAAGGCATGATATGTGACTGCGGGATGCTGAATAGACTCAGTCTGAGGAGTGCTGAGAAGAGGGAAGCAGGGAGAATGTGGGCCAGGTTTCATGGCCATCCTGAGTGTCAGTCACTTCAACAGCACAGCCCATCAGCGTCAGCTGTTTACTTCATCTTCAAAACAAACTAAAACTGATTGTAGCTGCAGTCACCGTATTAAATTTTTAAATGTTATTACCAATGACACATGTTCTAGGTTGCACACTGAAGAATTTGGTGGTACAGCTTAGAAATACTCTCTCTCTCTCTCTCTCTCTCTCTCTCTCTCTCTCTCTCTCTCTCTCTCTCTCTCGACTTGGTTTCTGACTGGAAGACTTCTTATTATTGATGAAAGCACAAAAATACATTAAGGTCTGCCTGGTTATGGATTCCCTTGGAATTATAGTCTCTTTTCACTTCAATGTAGTCCTGTTTTAATATGCAATTTATTTGTAAGCCCGAGAGTCCCATTATCTTCTCAGACAATAATAACAGCTAATGATTATTGACAGCTCGCTACGTGCTAGAAACTATCCTAAGAGTTTCACATTAATTGTTCAGTTAATCCTCCCAACAATCCCACAAGGTGGATTCTCTCCGTGCTTAACACGCAGTTAAAGAGATGCTACAAAATTTACCCCACACCAGCCAGGCCCTTTCCAGGGTCTCCAGGAATGCTCAAACACAGACTCATGAGTTTGTAAGCTATGCTTTTGAGGGAGTAAATGATCTGGGTGGAGGTGCATACTGCTGTTGGTGCCTGAGATGTCAGCCAGGTGACATTTCTATGCTTCCGGTGTTAACAGCATAGACCTTTCCATTCAATGACTGATTTTCAAGTCAAGTTCTTCACATACATTTTATAAGTAATTCACTGTTGGCCCTCACTGAAGGATCACTTAACTTGTATAATCCTAAGTAACTAACTTCTCAAGGCTAAAGGAAGAATTGGCATGTTCTCTGAGGGTAGGTATCTCTAACATCCAGAAAATAGTATCTCTCTTGCTGCCCCACTTACAAAGGCATCCTGTGGAGAGAGTAAGTAAAAGCTGAGAGCTTTTCTGTCCCAGAGATGAGTCCCCAGTTTATAAGTGGAACAAAGGGAGGAAATGCCAACTGTGTCCAAGGTGGCAAGAAGGTCAGTTTTGGTACTTGAAAAGATTTTTTACATTAAAAGAAAAAGTAACACTCACTGTGTGACAGCATTCATCACATTTCTTTCTTTTTTTATTTCTTGGGCAATGGTGTTTTGCCTACATGTATGCCTTTGTGAGGGTGTCAGATCCTTTGAAACTGAAGTTACAGACAATTGTGGACTGCCACACGGGTGGTGGGAATTGAACCCTGATCTTCTAGAAGAGCAGCCAGTGCTCTTAACTGCTGAGACATCTCTCCGGCCCTTCATCATATTTCTTAATAAACAACTTCTAAGGTATATTAAAATGGAGATCAGTGGGAATACGTTACAATTATGTTACATTTTAAAATGTACATTTCTGTGAGACTAGTTTAAATAATGTAATCAAAGGGGGAAATGTCATAAGTATATTTTAGTTTTACTTATAGTCATCAATTTACTCACTAAAAATCTGCATATGGGGTTGCCATACTGAGAATGGGAAGTATACAGACACTGTTCCCACCTCTAACCAAAAAGCTATTTCCATGTGATATCTGCTGAGAAGGGGAAGAAACACTTTTTTTTTTTTTTTTGGAAAGGAGTGTCATTGGGTATATTAAGTACAGTCCAGGGCAGGCCCCATGCCCAGAAATAGCTGACCAACACAAAACAGATTTCAACTGTTTTGTATGCATTTTTTTGTCTTATTGATTTTCATTGACTTATTTTGAATTTGTTGTTGAGAGGAAAGGAAAGGGAGAGGGGGAGGGAGAGGGGGAAGAGGAAGGGGGAGGGGGAGGGAGGAAGAGAGAGAAAGAGAGAGAGAGGATGAAGTTAGGTGAGAAGAGAGGTAGAGAAGATTTGGGGAAAGGAATGATAAAATGTATGAAAACAATTAAATAAAAAGGTGGCTTAAAATCCTATTCATCTATAATTCATTAGAGTCACTTGAATTCATTTGTAAGAAGGGATCTGAGTGCTAAACAAATTCAGTTGCAAAATTCATAGAAATATTTTTATTGGAGTAACCATTGGTCTCAGACATTTTGTGACACATATTAAAATCAAATATGTGTATTGAATGTGATATGCAGATGAGTTTTCATAAGTTGTAGTGACACAATGTAGTCAAAAACAAAATGTTTCCACACAGGTAATTCTTCCTGACATAAGTGCAATTCAGTGTGCCTAGGAAGGATTTGTGATGTTGAAATTCAGCCACTGGGCCAGAAAGACCTCACTGCTCAGTAACTGGGGTAGGGGGGTGGGGGGTGTAGGGGTGTTCTTATTTTCATGTCTTATTAGATGCAAAACCGAGGTTGTTTGGTTGTTTGTTCTGTTTTGTTTTGTTTTCTGTGGTTTGGCGCTTCCTTTCTCATCCCCAATACGGTCCATGAGCAAAATCAGAAAACAATTTAGCCAATGGTGCATGTATGAAATGCAATTCCAGCCCTTGGAAGGCTGATGCCAGAGGAATGTTACAAGACCATCCTGGGCTACAGAGTGAGACCCTATCACATTAAAAATGCGGGGGGAGGGGCTGAGGAGGAAAAAGAAAAGAAGGAAGGAAGGAGGGAAGGAGGGAGGGAGGGAAAGAAGGAAGGAAGGAAGGAGGAAAGGAAGAAAGGAGGAAAGAAAGGAAGGAACGAATAAACAAAGGAAAGAACGAAGGAAGGAAGGAAGGAAGGAAGGAAAGAAGGAAGGAAGGAAGGAAGGAAGGAAGGATAAATATCTATAATCCAGTCATTTACCACCACACTGGCTAATACCATTGTTTTCTAAGGAACAATATTATGAGAATTCTGGAGAGTGCTGCTGTGTAACAGTTTCCTCTGAGACTGAAACATTCCATCTAGCTGAGAACCTCCTTAAGAAAGGATGTAAAGTCAAACTGGCTTCAGGAAGTCCCTGAAACTGACCAGATTCACTAGGTCATTCCCTCCCAGAAGAAACAAGCCAACTAAAGGCTCTCAGACTAGCCAGACCAGATCAGCTGCCTGGAAGAAGCACAAACCAGCTAAGCTGTTAGAAAAAGGTTTGGCCAACATAGTCACTAGTAAGGGGCACTCTCCAGCCTGTTGAATTGCCTGTAGGCTGTGCAGTGGGCTCCAGGTTCCAATTTTTGTGAGCTGTCACCCATGCTGGGTGGCATTTGGTGATGCAGTTGTCTTTGAGTCATTTCTACTCCTATCAGTAACCCTTCACTAAGCTGGACTTCAGAGCTAAGTGTGCTTTGGTCTTTAGTGGGCTACCTGTGTTGGGTGAGGAGACATGCGTGTTGCTTCTAACCAGAAACACAAAATATGTGGTAGATTATGACTGCTCACTTTCAAACCCTTCAACACAACAGACAGAAGACTGTGATTCATGGGGTAACTGAAAGAGCAGTTCAGTGGTAGAACTTGCCTAGCAAAACTTTCATTTCTAGCATGGAGGCTGTGTGGGGGTGGGGTGGTGTTTATCTTAAAAGCAAGAATACTAATACTCCTTTATCTTTTAAACTGTCACCATCATGGGGATGAGTCTTGCTTGGGTCCTAAAACTCCAGCCACCTTAATGTCATAAGAAGTTTCATCCTAATTCCAGTCCTCCTTATACACCATAGGTAAGGTTACCATCTATTAATTTGGTTTACACAATTTTATGTTCAGAACAGAAATCATAAAATAATGTTCCTGCATAGATATCTGCCATTGCAAAGAAGCATCTACGCATAATAAAGACAGCAATACACACATGCATGTGAGAGGTCAGCTTCCTCTAGTTAGACAAAGCTGTGAAGGAAGAAGAAACTTAAAACTGTATGGCAAAGGAGGGGAGCAGGGGCAAGTAAGAGAATGGAATCACAGCAATGCAAGCGACAGCAACAATTACCAACATGCATATTTATTGAGCACACATGTCAGCATGTGTTATTTCAGGAACATCTCACTTAGCTCCATGACAATATAAGAACTATGGTTTCCCCGTAGTCCACACATAATGCAACTGGACAAAAGCACTCTTAAATGACTGCTCAGGGACATTTAGGCAGTAAATGACAGAGATAAGCTTGGAAACCAACAGCCTGTTTTTGTTTTTGATCATGCAGTAACCCTTCTAATAACCAAGGTAATAGGAGAAGACTGGGGTAAATGTATAGGGACAGAAAGGATCAGATGTCAGGCCACTGAACTTGTAGGAGTGTCAGATAGGGCATGGAGGGAAGAGGGGACTGAGAGAAACAACTGGAATTGGGGGTGGGGAGGCATTTATTTCAGTGACAGCATGGAAGCCTATTGCAGTGCAAGCTCTCTGGGTTCTACAAGGGTGATCCTGGCAAAGATACCTAGCAAGGGGAGACATGGAGGCTGAACCAGAAATCTTTTGTAACCAGGTAAGGAATCCAGTGGAAGGACTGGGGCACCAATCCAGCCACATAACACTCAACCTACAGTCTGTCCTGTCTGCAAGATGTGCTAGGCTGCTGGTGGTGCTGAACTTGTAGGAGGGGCCAACCAATTGCCAGTTCAGCTTCACGCCCACACCATGAGAAGGATCCCATGCCCAACACAGCCTGCAGGGAAAAGAACCAGAGGATAGATAGCTCAGAGACATAGACAGAACTGAGCACCACTGGCAGAAAAAAAAAGTCAATGAAATGATTCCGAATGATATTCTGCTAGACTCAGATCTGTGCCTAGCCCAACTGTCATTGAGAGGCTGTGTTTGGCAGCTGATGGGTGCATATGCAGACACCCACAGCCACACATTAGGTGGAGCTCTGGCTATTTCACAGAAGAGGAGGGATTACAGGAACAAGTTGGGCTGAGGACACAGTAGAACAAGGCCCACAGAATCAACTAAGCACGGTTGGTAGGGGCTCACAGAGATAGAAGAGATAATCACGGAACCTGCATGGGTCTGTGCTGTTATGCATATATTATGGTTGAGTGCCTTGGTGTTCTTGTGGGACTCTAACACCTAAGGTTTTCTGAAATAATTCAGAGTCTACAGTAGTTACAATATAATGGCCAGAACACACAAGCACCATTTCTTTGCCTTTTGGAATAAAATATTAAACTGAGGTTATTAGACGGAAAAAAAAATTCCCATTTTCTTTACTTACGTTAGGATGTTAAATAATAAGTTAATTATTATTAAAATCTGTTTACTCTTGCTTTCATCCACAAAAACCAAAGACATAAAGCTATTTATGCCTGACATTCCATTTTAAGAAGCCAGAGACAGGACTGGCGTATAATTAATCAATCCCACTACTTGGCATTCATCCAAAGGAAAATGAGATTTATATACCATAGAAATACAGATATTAACATGTATATTGTAACACTAGTCACACTGGACAAGAAATGGAATTAAACCAAGTATTTATCAATAGACAAATGATATAGAAAGTGTGACCTATCTATTTACATACATATAAGCATGTATATATACACAATGGAATACTATTCAGCCATAAAAATGATATGACTCACTTGACCTAAATAAATGTTTTAATAATAAAGGTTAACATCTTGGTTGTAAGAAACATGTATTCAATAAATATCATGTGCTTATAATTTTTTTAAAATACATTTTATATGGAAGATCTATGTATCTAGTCAAGGACAGCCTTTTTCTATACCTCCCAAGTGTTAGACTTACAGGCATGTTCAGTAGGCCCAGTTTGATGTGGTCCTAGAGATAGAACCCCCAGGGCTTCATGAAGTGAACACTCCACCAATCAAGCTATGTCCCAAGCCCCACCATGTGGAATATTTGTTACATGATAAATTTTAAAGACATACCTGTATGTATGCATATTATGCATCTACCTAATGCCTGTGGAGGTCAGAAGGTGGATTGTTCGACCTGGTATTGGAGGTATGGATGGGTGTGAGCCACCATGTGGATGGGTGCTAGGAACCTAGCCTAGGTCATCTGCAAAGGCAACAAATGTTCTTCACCTGTGAGCCACCTTTCCAGTCCTCATCTATATTATGTTGATCTTGAGAATGCTTTAGAGACTCTAAAAATTTCTTGAATTAGTATTTGTTCATGGTATCAAAGTGTTACCTAAATTTATGCATAATTGTGTAGTACACTATAAACTATTCTAGAATTTTCACATATCCCTGCCAAAAAGCAATTCTGTTCTCATTTGATTCCAGGTAAAATTAAAACTCACTCATAAAGGATAAAGTGTGCTTGAAAAGGCAGGTAATATCTTTCCAATGCTTGGTCACTGAGGAAGAGACAGGTGTCCCTTGTTTCTTAGAAGGAAATTTGCAGTGATGACAGTGTTCTAAATCAACTGCAAGTATAATACCATAAAATTGTACCTTGTGAATTCATCATGGGAGGGGGAGGCTGAACTCAGATCCTCTGCAAGAACAGAAAGCACTCGTAACTAGTGCTAGTGAGCCATCTCTGGAGCCACGTGCTTACCAATTTTGAAGATTTCTCAGATCTGGCAATATATCAACCTGAAAACACTACTTAAACAGAAAAAGAGAAGTTACACACACACACACACACACACACACACACACACACACACACACACACACACAATATGTTACACTGGTACACAGGATAAGTTTTGATGTATTTTAATAATTTTTAAAATTAAGTTGTCAAAATTGATATAAAATTATTTTTAAATATGTAGTGTATCAGACCAATGAACAATCAAAAGAGAAAAGAAAAAGAAAACACTTTAAAAAGTTAATGATATATAATTATATTCAAATCAATAACATAAATAGATAGATAAATAGATAGATAGATAGATAGATAGATAGATAGATAGATAGATAAGTAAATGCACAATAATGATAACATTTAAGATGAATATGAGGCCAGGTGTGGTAGCACATGTCTCTAATCCACCACTTGCCAGGCTGACTGATGTAGGAGTGCTGCATCTGCAGGTTTGAATATAGCTTAGTTTAAGCAGTGAGGCCAAGTCTCAACAAACCACAATGGTAACAACAATAAAAATAAGAGCAAAGGTCACTTCAACATTGGAGCTGAGCTTATCAGCTAAGGAAAATTAAATTTTATTTGAAAATCTTACAGTACTTTAGCATAAAATAACTAAGAAAATATAGGTAAGTATTCTTATGCTTTTAGAACAATCAAGTACACTATCAAATATAGTAGTAAATAAATGGGAATAAATTTTGTATCTCATACAAAATTTAAAATGTCAAAATATAGGCATAAAATGAAAATGCAAAGACAATATAAAACTAAACACAAATGATAATCTGGGAATGATAGAATAAAGGTAACATGTAAAGATCTAGAGAGAGAGAGAGAGAGAGAGAGAGAGAGAGAGAGAGAGAGAGAGAGAGACCTCCAGTTTGATTGTAGGTAAAAGGGGACGTTCTCCTGAATACTGGAAGAGATACATGAGTCATTAAAATGTTGGCTGTGGATATATCTGTGTAGTGGAATTAGAAGTGGGTTTTGTTTGCTGTTTTGTGGGTTTTGAGGCTGAGCATATGCTCCTTTTGTAATTAGTAAAAGCAAAGTATATTTATGTAACCTAGAACCTTATGGCAGACAGTAGTGAAGAAGCAATCTGGAAATTCCATTGCAGGGGCTGGGACTGTGCCCTAAGCACACAGCTTTCTGTAGACTCTCAAGCGTTAGCTAACTTGCTTCCATTCTGCATCAAGCTTTTAAAACTAATCAACTCTGAAAACTTGTGTGGTGTACCTATCTTATTAAAGTAAAATCACGTGAGCTCTTTAGCTTTGATGTCATGGACCCTGAGTAGACGATTCTCTTAGGATTATACCACAGGGTTTAGACTAATTACACTTCTCCATGCCTCCAACTCTCAGGGCCCCAGCCTGTGTTCTTACCTCTGCCAACCAGATACCAGAACACGTGGTGATTGAGGCTATTGGTTTGCCTGACCTGAATGAAGTCCCTGAGATTATGAAGCGTGATGTGGCCGAGCATGTTACGACAGTTACTAAGTAGCCATTTTCTAGCCCTTATGTGAGTATTTTCATGAAAGCTCATTTAATAGCTTACTTCAGTTCACTTACATTTCCCATTTATTTTAAAAGTAGCCACATACTCAAACTAGAAATAAATGAAGAAACATGTCAATTTTGACATTTTTGTTATTTAACATTAATGAGAAAAAAGATCACAAGGAAGTCTGAATGTTTTCTAAGTACTTAGTACAAAACCATGCTCAGGCAGAATTCAGACCCAGGAGTAAGATCACATCGGGGCAGTCAAGTCTGTGGTCACATTAACATATAAGCTTAGCCTTGACAGTACTCAGAACCTGCTAGTATTTATTTCTTGTTGGAAGTTTAGTTGGATGTTTAAAACCAATTTCTCATTAGCTGTTTTTATTTGCATAAAGGTTTCAAAATCTTTGAAAGCAATTTATCCTTCAGCAGATTGATACTTCTCTCTGAAGAGTCCCTTGGCATGAAATTATTTAGGGAACAGGTTTCCTGATAGGTGGCCTACTGACTATGCTATGCAGAGCTAACGATAGCCGTGGTCTACACTAACAAACCTAAATTAATGGCAATTCATTATTCTGTCAATGTTTTAAATAGAATAGGACATAAAGTATGGATTAGTAAATGTTCTTCAGTAACACAAAGGGTACTATTATTTAATGTAGAAAGATTTTTACTAAAAGGAATTCAAGGGAGACAGAATCTATGATTTTATTTGTTCATTACCATGCTAATGCAAAAATAACAAGAATTTTAGCTTCATTTGTTTGAGCAGCGACTCCTAAAATGTTTTCTTCACTTTATAATAGAAAATAAATATATATTTCTGTTATTATGGGACAATTATAATTTCTGTACTTTGAGCTACACATAAATGTACTTTTATTTTTTCATTACACACCAAATCATCAAAAAAGCACTGACGATTATAAAGGCATGGTTTTAAAATAAGTATGTCTCTACATATTGCATCTTTACAAACTGCCATTTTTATTTTAAAAGCTCAGAATTAACAGTAACAGAAATGAGGGATAATGGAGAGTACACGTTTATTCACTCTACTGCTTGTCTGTCTGTCATGTAACAACCTATATACTGTGTTTGCTCTACAATAGATGTCTGCTCATCAAGAATCCTCATCAGCCAGTGCATGGGGCCTACCAGGAGCATGTCACTGGTATGTCACTGCCTTCAGTCCATGCTTCGCCTCCATTTGTACTTTTCTGGGCAACTGTATTGGTGAGTAACCAAGTCTAGCAGGTGTTTCCTTCCTAACCACAAACAAATACAGGCTATTGAACAGAGATCTCATCCACAAGGGAACTGTATCTTGTCCATACCCAAGTGAACACTTCCTGCTCACTGCCTTACACAGCATACATACACACATACAGGAACCAGCTGGGGAAGCTGAGGCTGTGTTTTTATACCCTTGCAGCCATATCAACTTTAGGTTCTGTTAATTAGCCCAGCGCAGGGACTATCTTCACAACGTGCAGGACAGAACTGTCTTAATGCCCACATTTGTCTTAGTACATGTCCAAGGAAATGATAATAGGATACAGAGTAAATCCAATATCATCACCACAAGCAAAACAGGTTTAGAGTCAGCAACTTCTCAAGCAATAAATCTAAAAGCACAAACAGTAACTATAATATCTGCAGGGGTAGTCTGCAATTTAAAAACTGGCCAACCATGGGATACAAATCCAGAATGACTTTATTATCAGAATAGCAACAATGATTAACTTTTGACAATGCCGTGCTAAAAATATACAGAGTAACCATTAAGCGAGGGACTATGCAGTACACAGCTTTGGAACATGATGAAATGAGATGGCGAGGAAAGACAAATTTATTCTATCCAAAGGCATAAATAAGGAAAATGAGGAAAGGGGGAAAGAGAAGAGAAAGCCCACAATAAATTAATGGATGGGAAACCCCAGGAATCGGTTTTCTCTTAAGTGTGAGTGGATGGAACTCTTCAGATTATATTCAACACAACCAAACAAGCAGAAAGCACAGCCAATCCATGTTATATGCCTTCACATATTGAACAATGTACTGCAGGTTATACCAACACCAAAACTAACAGACTTCAGCGTGAAAAAGCACAAGCAAAATGCTGAACTGACTAATTAGCAAATCAATCTAATCTATAAGCATTTATCACCTGAAGCAATAAAAGAACACTTAAAATACCTAAATTTGTACAGTTGAGACCATTATAACTTATATAATGACTTTAAAGAGACCTTACTTTATGCAGAAGGAGGCCACACATTTTTGATAAGACCACTCAACATTTGAACAAAAAGAACAAATACTCAAGAGTTGTATATTTCTAAAACAGAACAGCAGAGCCATATGTGTAAGCCTGAACCCCAGAACGTATGTGCTGGGAGATATGCCCCAAGGAAGTGATTAAGGGATAATGAGACCTAGGACCAAGGAGTGTGGTAAGAGGGCAGTGTCCTCTTCCTCCTCCTTGTTTGTGCTGTGAATCTCTGGCTGACCTGGAGCTTGTTATGATGACCAGTTTGGATTCAAACTCAATCTAACGCTCTTACTTCTGTCTCCCACTGACTAGAAATGAAGCAGATGTGCACTATCACAGTTGTCAGGATAGCTATCCCCTAATGAGTGACCCTGGAGAGCCAACAGACAGGCTTGTAAAGACATATCAAGTGGTGGCAATCCTATATGCCAATAGACAATGCTTCAGAATGACGCCTATCCTGCTGATGCCTGGATCTTGGACTTGCGTAAGCGAAAACTGAAAAATAACTATCTGCTTTTAAAGCTGCTCAGTTTGTGGAATTTTTTTTATGGCAGCCCAAGCTGACTGTTGTACTATGATATATAATGCATATGTCATATTAAACTTCACTGTGACTTTTAAAAATAATAAAATAAAAACAATGTAGCACATTTGACCTAAGAAGCTATAAAGACTTTTTATAAGCTCACAGATATTACAATAATATCGTATTGATGTAGGAACAGAGAAACCAGTGGACCAGAAAAGAGCATAGGGAACAAATGGACACATCTATACAAACCTGACTTTTGGCAGTATGAATACTGAAAACTACTGAGGAAGAAGAAACTATTCTCCGATGACTCTCGAACAGTCGGTTATGTAATATAGAAGAAAGGAAAAATGCATTAAATAGACCGTATGTGACCCTGCTGTATGAAAAACCTTCTTAGAGCACAGAAGCAAAAGAAACATTTGATTATGATTGAAATAAGGACTAAATTTTCTCAGCAGACATTAAAAAAAAAAAATAGAACCTAAAGCAATACACCATGAGAATCAGCTGGCAATATAAAAAATAAACTGAAAAACATCAGTAACCTCGAGCATATAAGCATCTACTACTGGTAAGAGTTAAAAGCTAATGCTTTTATTAAATTGTTCATTCAGTATGAATAGGAATTTTATAGAAGAAAAGACACAAATGGCCAATAAACATGAAAAGTTATTCAACAACAGTAGTTACCAGGGATATGCAAATTAAGTCCCCAGTGACACAGCATTTCACCACCACCAGATTGTCAACAATTTTGAAAAGTCAGAGAGTTTCAAGTGTTGCCAAGGATATGACACAATGGAACGCTCAGCTGCTGCCGGTTAGAGAGTCACCTGCTACCTCCGCTAGGGAGCTGCTTGGCTCTGGACCATTCACTTCATACCCATTAACTGATTATTAACTACGCATGCATCTGGCACAATTCTGAAGCTATACCGTGAATGAGACTGGAATTCCTATGTCAGGCTGAAAATGCACATTCCTCGCCCCCTACTTTCCACTTTTGGACACAATAAGCTTTAACTCTGTGACCTTCACCATCTGGACAGACGTGTGCGTGTGAACCAAGCAACACTGTCCCTGCTCAAGCCAAGAAGAGAAAGGCTACGTGCACGTTATCAGAAGGGTGGGTAAGAGGATAGGACACAGAGAATAAAGTCACCTTGACAATGAGATAACCAAAGCAGCATATTAAAAATCAAAAACGTTTTAAAGTAGTCTGAATAGGTAAGCATACTGTAACAAGCAAAAGCAAACTCTTTTTTTGTTTGTTTGTTTGTTTGTTTTTGAGACAGAGTTTCTCTGAATAGCCCTGGCTGTCCTGGAACTCACTCTGTAGACCAGGCTGGCCTCGAACTCAGAAATCCACCTGCCTCTGCCTCCCAAGTGCTGGGATTAAAGGCGTGCACTGGTGAGCATCACGGGAGCAGTAGAGAGCATGGGCAGAACTTCGGAGCCCTGAGGAGGAAATGAGACTTCAACAGAAAGGTTTTACTTCGGAATCCAGTGTTACATAAATGGGTAATTTGTCTTAAAATTCCAAAACTGTATCTACCTTTTGAAGCTGCTCTGTATTTACCATTGTGGAAATACTCTTAGCACTCTGACTAGGCTAACCCTCTTTGCTTGGATAATCAAAGGAGCTCCAAACAATAAAATGGTAAAATTGAGAGCTCATAAATGTCCCTCTTCATATTTTATATAAAGACTAGTTGCTGCAAGTATTATCAATAAACATAATAGTAGAAGGTAAACGGAACAATCTGGCGTGATTAGGAACTGAGAGGAGGAGCTAGGATAAGCTGGTTACCCAGAATAACCTGGTTACAAGTTCTCGGGACAACCCTGCCTCTGTAGCATTGCTCACAATTGGGACTGTGAGGAAAGAAACTTTTAAAGCCCTAGTAAACGTGTCACAAATTTATTTACCAGGGTTTATAGAATAGAAAGCTACGCCTTTGATTTCTGCATTCAGAGGCAGATTGATCTTGAGTTCCAAGCAAACCAAAGCTTCACAGAGAGATCCTGTCTCAAAACAATGGATAGATAGGTAGATAGATAGATAGACCGACAGATAGAGTGCTCCTTCTGTAACTCCCTTGGTCATGGTGTTTTATCACAGAAGTAGAAAAGTATTTAATACACTCATCGTTTCATAAAGATCTAGCATATAAGAACAAAAAAACAAAGTTTGACTGTGGATTGTTGTCTATAAGCAAGTGAGAGCAGGCACAAGATAAAGCTAGAGCCTGTGACTGGGCAGTGGATAAAGAAGGTGGGCTGAGAGTTTTAAAGAAGGGAGGGAAGGAAGGAAGATGGAGGAAGAGAAAGACGAACTGGATCAGAGTGGCCTTAAATAGCCACAGATAGCTATGAATATCATATAAGAGATTGATAATTGTAGGATGATTTGTCTAGGTGGTCAGCTTATATCAATATCAATCGGCTCTGAGTTCATTGTGTAGACATTTTGTGGGTTGAGAATTTATTGATATAAATCTGACTGATAAAGTAAAAAAAAAAAAAAAAAGAAAGCTACTCATATAGGTTGCTTCTGTAGAGTGCTTTCCTTTACAAGCCACCATACTAGCTGAGTATTATTTCACTGTAATTATGGCAGTGGAAGACTAACAGAGACTAGCAGAGGAAGCTAACTTTGCAAGATAGAAATATGAAATGGACACTCTTTTTTAAAAAGGCCGGTAATTATTTTGGCCTAATAAGCCAAACTCAAAAAAAAAAAAAAAAAAAATGTTGTCTAGACTCTGAGCTTGGAAGGCAGAAGAAATGAGGATGGATCAATCTGCTCTGATGTGTAATCCAGTGCCTACATACTCAGAGATGTTATTTTTTATAGAAAACATTAACAAAATTTGTGTAACTTCTGTCATTAACATAGACAAATTTGACATTTAATGCATTCTTTTAGACTGCTTAACCATACTGCCTAACACCTTCAATCATGCTCTTTATGTAAATTCTGAACTTATTCCACAATGGTAAACATATACATATATATAATTCATATGGAAACATGTATATAACTCACATGAATTATTTGCATAATATACAAGTAAATATGCATTACAATGAATTAATATCATTGTATGTCTACCAAAAGCTATGCAACATTAATTAAACTCATTTAATGCTTATTTAATTTCATCTATCAGATCAGAAATACAGACATAATTTAAAAACCTCATTCTAATAAGATGACTGTGTGATTAGAGATTCACAGTATACTGTTTAATCAAAATAATCTTATTCCTAAACACCTAAGTATTTAAAAATGTCAAGTGAAATTATTCAAGCTTAGATGAGTTGTAAGTTTCCAATGAAAAGGTTAATTACAAATGAAAATACTGCTTTAACCACATAGTCTGTGACATATTTTGAGTAGCTAGTAACAAAAGATTTAAATACCTTAAGATTACCATATATAATATATATATATTACATATATGTATATATTTGTGTGTACACATATGTACATGTATGCATATGAATACACAGTTTCCCTTGGGAGATATACATACATGAAAAAACCATTTATAAGCATTTTTTCCTGCATGCTATAAATTAAGGTGTTGTCTTTTTTTGCCATAAATTTGATATGTAGACATAAGGTTCTCTATTTCTCTAGCTCTGTCAGTTTCACACTGCTCTGCAGTGTGAAATTGAAACGAAATGGTACAGAATTGACAAGTAGAAAGCACATAAATTTTAACAAAAAAATTCAAATGTTTGAAAAAGCCTGAAAAAAATAATATGCAAACATTTTATAGCAATGACTATGGTTCACCTATTAAAATGTCTCAGTCCAAGAATGTCAGATAATCCGAAGTGTATTTAAACACAGTAGAGGGCAAACCCAGCTAGCAGCACATCTTACTGCCTCACAGGAGATGGGCAGGGCTCTGAGAGAAAGGCTATGAGGCAGAGCTTCCATCCAGCTAGAGCAAATTTGTGGCTCCCACTTTTGCCTACTTGTAGACAAGATTATTGTCATTTTAAACACTCTGTCTCCATAGCAACACCCTCAATTTCCTTTACTGAAAGTACAAAATCCAAGGTTGCCAAAAAGAGTGGTGTGGCAATAATAACACCTTTCATTAAAATTTCTTGTCTTGGTACCATTATTTGGGGGTCTCTGAGACTCCTTCATGCTTCCTTTCATGTTCTGAATGTATGGTTTGCACTTCTGGTCTGGGGGAGAGAGAGTCTCTTAAGTGGCCCCAGGCCTGCCCAGACTTTGGAATGTAGAGTAGGCTGGCCTTGAACTGACAGAGACACCTCTGCATTTGCCTCTGCCTCTGCACCACCACACCTGGCCCCTAGGTGTTTACTTGCCTCAGTTAGGGTCACCATTGCTGTGATGAAATACCATGACCAAAGCAACTTGGGGAGGAAAACATTGATTTCACTCTCAGTTCCGTATAACAGTTCATCATCAAAAGCAATGAGAGCAATAGGAACCTGGAGGCAGGAGCGGATGTAGGGGCCATGGAAGAATGCTGCTTACTGACTTGCTTTCCATGGCTAACTCAGACTGCTTTCCTGCAGAACTGAGACCACCAACCCAGGGATGACCCCACCCACAATGGGCTGCCCCCCCTCCCCCACTGATCACTCATTTTAAAAATGCCCTATAGTTGGTCTTATGAAGGCATTTTGTCAGTTGAGGCTCCTTCCTCTCTGATGGCTCTAGCTTGTGTCACATTGACACAGATTAGCCAGTACAGAGCTGTTTTAGTGACCCACTTAGATGAGCCTGGAAGACCTTTCCTCCTTCTTCCACTTACTCTGTGACTTTGGGACAGTTACTGTCAGGATATTTTGTTGCTCATTAGGAGGGTGAGTGTTAAGTTTCTAAACTAAAGTGCAATTAGACAAAGTGCATTACCAAGGTCAGTACACCATAAGATGTCGGGAAACTATAGTGAGGGGTGTCGAGTGGCTATTTTTGTAAGCCGCTACTTCCTGCTCTGTACATCATTTTGCTATGGCAAAATCTAACACTAATAACACAAAAATAGCCTGGAACTTAATGACTACTGCACCAGAAATAATAACCTGTGTTTTGCACATTATCCTTATAGACACCACATCATGATTTATAAAGCAGATATTGTTTTAAGGAGGGGTAAATTAAACCGTAGATTACTGATGAGGTAATGTACGTGGATAAGGCCTAGACTCTGGACGCTGAGCCAGTTAATGCCGACGGGAGATGGGAGTTCACTCACGCTCCTGCAGTTCGCCTCTCTGACTTACGTGAACACACTATGGAGACTTGAAACATTTGCCCTGATGTCTAGGTTAGGGTTGATGTGTGTGCCTCGGGGGACACCTGAACTACACTGATCACTTCAAAGGAGATGGGCAAATCCTCCTCGACACTAATAAAAGATCAGAGCTGCCCTGCGTGGAGGCGGGATGTTGTGTTAGATCCCCTCCCTCCCCAACCTTAAGTCTTTTCTTTCCTGACTCCAATAGAAAGCAATCAGGGTTAAACCTGAGTTTCTCTACTTAAAATGCCCATCGCCTTCATCTTTTTTATAACAGTGACTTCCAAATAGAAATACACGAAGCTAACTTAATTTCTTTCCTGTACAATTTTTGAAGCATTGATGTGATCCCAGCAATGTTGGGATTGCTATAGCACAAGCAGTCTTGCATTGAGTCGGGAAGAGGTCAGTACAACTGAGAGAGCAGTACTGAGAACACGTGGTAGTCATGGTTATAGATGACTATTTCTGGGATTTCATTGTTGAGAACAGAATTAATGCTGATGATCAAAAAACAGTTAAAATCTATTTAAATAGGCTACAATTTTGGAGCCTTCCTAAACATTTTAATTTGTATATAAACTAAGAATTGTATTATAAAAAAAAAGGAGTATGGAGGAAGTCATATGAGTCGAAATATAAGCAGTGAGTATAACCAAATGAAAGCCGATTTAAATAACTACCATGGACGACATCATGTAACACCTAAGTTCTGTGTACTTATGCCATATGGTGCACATCAAAAGTACCATAAAGTGACTGAAAGATTTATTTTGAACACTGAGGGAATCTCACTTGGGAGCAGATGCCCAGACTGGCTTCAAGACAGCAGGGTCCACTGGGTGACTAACTACATTGCTGGTAAAGTCTATAAAAGGGATATTTAGTAGTAAAGTGCATGAATATTGATGATAGCAAGCAATATGGACACTTGAAGTCATCTCTGAAGAGCAACATGAGTGTCCTGAATCTTAAAGCAAATGCAGCTCATTCCTATGCTCAGAGAACAAATGCCCTTTTGTTGGCTTTGACACTTCCAGGGAGGAATCAATGAGGGATCTGCCTGAATAAAAGGCCTATGATTAAACTCCTCAAGTACGGTTAACTCAGTAATAATTTCTCACTTAATCCTTCATGTCCTTAGAGTAGCTAATTCTGGATAAAGTCAAAATCATTATTTTTTTTTTCTTTTTTTTTAAACTACTGAGAAAGTCCATTTTCAAGAATGGACTTTCAATGCATGAGAAGGGCTTTCGAGATTGCTCAGCTGGTGAAGGCACCTGCTGCCAAGGCTAGCAAGCTGAGTTCCAGCCCCAGAACCCACCTCATAGAAAGAGAACACTGGTTCCTGAAAATTGTCCTCTGGCCTCCATAGGTAAGCCGTGGCATATGCACACCAGATAAATAAATGTAATTTTTTTAAAAAAATGTATGAGAATAATAAAAAAAAAAACCACATACGTAGTCAATGAAAACGCTCCTAGAATTTTCTACCTTACCTGGCAAATAAAGAGTACTTTTAAAAACATTGGGCACGACGATATAGATACCTGCAGGCCTCCAATCTGAGAGGACTGAGGCAGGAAGATTTCTGTGAGCTAGAGACTACCCTGGGCTGCACAGTAAGATACTGTCTCAGTAGTGAATTATTATAGTTATTAATAAGTTATTATTTTATCACACTGAACTATATTTTTATGCAAAATAAAGGTTGCCTGTGTCCTTTGCTTTAAAGCTAATTAAGGAAAGCAGCAGAACACCGTGAAAACCCATTTCTCAACCCATGTCTCTCCTTCGTTATCAGATCATATATATAAGCATAACTTATATAAAAGTGTGAAAGACACATAGTTTGCAATTTGGAGTCTTGAAATGTTATCTTTCTCATAGCCTATCATTTCTGGTACTGAAAATTAAAGAGTCATCTTTTTTTTTAAACTTTTTCCAATTTTTTATTGGGTATTTTCTTCATTTACATTTCAAATGCTATCCTGAAAGTCCCCTATATCCTCCCCCTGCTCCCCGCCCCACTCCCACTTCTTGGCCCTGGCGTTCTCCTGTACTGGGGCATATAAAGTTTGCAAGACCAAGGGGCCTCTCTTCCCAATGATGGCCAACTAGGCCATCTTCTGTATAGATTCATCTTACATGTAATTTTTTTAGATGTTTAAAATCTTCACTTGTTAGATCTCATAATGTTGCACTTTTTTCCCCAGAAGAACCAAGTTAGCAGAAACCCTCAATCCCAGTTTGTGAACTACAGTTACAACTTTTATTAATGACATTGCAGCTCAAGGTTGCAAAGATCCTGGGGAAGAATAAAACGGCCTTGAGACGTCAGCGTGAAACACTCTCTCCAAACAGCCACACCTCATCTGTTTAAAAGCCCAGTTATAAATCCTTCATAAAAGTAAGCTAGACATGAACAAGGATAACACAAGCACTTCCGAAATCTTCCTTAAATCCTACTTCTAAAGTAATGGCTTTTCAAAGATTCAATGGTTTATTTGCAGAGTACCAGACAAAGAACAGGTTAAAGTCTGACACGGCAGAATGAAAACAGGGCTTCAAGGAAAATCTAGTTCACATAAAATATTTACAATAGAATCAAAACTGGATTAAACTAATGAAAATATTCCTCTATACGCATAAAAAAAGAAAAACAGGGTGGTGGTATTAACTTTCTTTTTAGTTCAAGTTCCTCCCCCCAATCCCAAAAGGACATTGAGCAAAACAAAACAAAACAAAACAACAAAAACCTAGTAAAAAGTAACGCAGCAAGTGCTGAATTAATCAAGATAGCATCTTCACTGACAGCCAACAGAACTTTCCTCATGATTAAACATAATCGAAACAGCTGGGGGTGGACGTAATCTAGTTGGAAATTCCAAAGGAACAGAATCATGGGAATGCAAAATGCTTGCAGAAAAGAAATTTGTAACAGAGGTAAAATTTTAGCCCAAAACCCAGAAAAACCAAAAGGGCAGATCTTGTATTCTCACATTTGGAGTCATACTATTCACCAGGATATCATCATACATGCCCTTGATCATACTGGTCAGGTGCATGATGCTTATGTAAAAAAGACTCATTTTCTCTAATTTTCTAAAACAGGACTGTCAGGGTCACATGACTACTAGCTCTAGGTAAGGCCAGAGACTAAACAGCACACTGATGAAAGTGTGGGCTTGTCTTAGGTGTTCATTTTAATTATGAACTGTTACAAATATGTGAAGTTTGATTTGATCTACCCAACACTGGCACAGGGAAAATCAAACATCCCTTCTTAGACTGGCCACACATTCCAGGAGAAGGCAGTGTTGAGTTGAGGTCTAGGACCCTGGCTTAGTCATTAATAATTCTTTTTTTAAATTAAGAATTATTATATATATATATATATATATATATATATATATATATGAGTATGCTGCAGCTGTCTTCAGACACACCAGAATAGGGCACCGGATCTCTTTAAAGATGGTTATGAGCTACCATGTGATTACTGGGAATTGAACTTGGAACCTCTTGAAGAACAGCCAGTGCTCTTAAGCACTGAGTCATCTCTCCAGACTGCCCATTCATATTTCTTAAAAGTGCCCTTGTTACTGGCTTGATTTATCTAGTCCTCAAGACTGTTCATGCCATGCAATGGCAAAAGTAACACAGCAAGTGCTGAATTAATCAAGACAACATCTTCACTGACAGCCAACAGAACTTGACCTCAACTTACCCAGTACATTCCAGTTCTTACACTCCCTAGGCCCTTCAGCTGTGACCTCTATCTCCTTACCTTCTATTACAGAAGTAAATTTCATCTATCCTCTGGAACTCATGACTATTTTTCTCTGATATCATCCCGATAGTGCTTAGCTGCCTCAGAAGCCCAGACCTAATTTAAAATACTAAGTCTGAAAGAAAAAAAATGCTTGGAAAACACCAATTACCTAGCAAGTCAACACTTGCAACAGAACCTTGTAAGTTAGCTGTTTCTTCTATACAGATAAGGAAGTTAAATAGGTGGGGCTGGAGAGATGGCTCAGTGGTTAAGAGCACTGACTGCTCTTCCAGAGGCCGAGTTGTGTTCCCAGCAATCACATGGTGGCTCACAACCATCTGTAATGGGATCTGATGTCCTCTTCTGGTGTGCCTAAAGACAGTGATAATGTACTCACATATATAAAATAAATAAATCTTAAAAGGAAGGAAGAAACTAAGTAGGACAACACTTCTGCTTACGGAGGCTTCTGAATAAGCCTGGATAGATACGTGAATGACTATGTATGTGGAGGACTATATACAAGAGGGTCAGTGGGAAACAATAGCAAGTTACGGTGATACAAAGACAGGGGGAGTGGATGAGGGGAAAGGCTCAGATCCACAGATAAGTGAGCTTGGGGAATTCCCTCACACTCGCTCCCTACAATGACCAGCACACTCCAAGGAAGCAAAAGTTATAAACTTAGCCTACCTACAGGGATTTCTCTTCACTTGAGAAATGTAACTAAATCTTAAACATGAAAATTGGTGCTTCAGGTGAGTTAAACTTTTAGAAAGAGAAACCCTGTCTCAAAAAACCAAAAATAAATAAATAAATAAATTATATATTTACTTGATAGAAACTTACTTAACGGAAATACATAATTTCTTCATCAAAATGTGCAGCCATTTGAGTCTACGAAGATCAACTCGCAGACTGTGGAGGGTGAGCAGCAGACTGAAGAAGCTATAGCTTCTGGGACAGGCAGAAGCCACACAGCTTCTGGGACAGATGCCCCACAGCTTCTGGGACAGATGCCACACAGCTTCTGGGACAGACCCCCGTTTCCAGCTACAGATATCCGGGCATCTTCCCCACCAGAGGAGAGGTGTCTGCCCGGGAGGCTGTGGCCCCCAGAGCAGGTAAGGAAGCCATCTTGTCTCCTGGGTCCCTCTGAGACCAGTCTGCACAAATCAGTTCGCAGACTGTGGAGGGTGAGCAGCGGACTGCAGAAGCAACACAGCTTCTGGGATGGACCTCCATTTCAGGATGCAGACATCTGGGCACCTTCCCCACCAGAGGAGAGGTGGCCGCCTGGGAGGGCTGTGCCTCCCAGAGCAGGAAAGGGAGCCATCTTGTCTCCCGGGTCCCATACAGCTTCTGTGACAGGCAGAAGACACACAGCTTCTGGGACAGACACCTGTTTTGGGCTCCAGACATCCGAGCACCTTACCCACCAGAGGAGAGGTGACCACCAGGGAGGGCACTGACCTCCAGGGCAGGTGAAGGAACCATTTTGTGTCTTGGGTCCCTCAGAGTCCGGTCTGTGCAGGTGAGCACACAGACTGCAGAGGCAACCCATCTTCTAGGACAGGCCCGTTTCAGGCCTTCATCTTCAAACAGGAGGCAGGTCTGAACTCCAGACCTCTATGCACCTTCCCTGCAAGAGGAGAGCTTGCCTGAAGAGAGTACTCTGACCACTGAGACTCAGAAGAGAGCTGGACTCTCAGGACAGCTGACAGAGGCTAACAGAATCACAGGAGGAACAGGCTCCAGCCAGAGGAAACTATAAGAACTTACTCCAGAGATTACCAAATGGAGAAAGGCAAACATAAGAATCTTAGCAACAGAAACCAAGACCACTCACCATCATCAGAACCCAGCACTCCCACCTCAGCCAATCCTGGATACCCCAACACGCCCAAAAAGCAAGATTCGGATTTAAAATCATATCTCATAATGCTGGTAGAGGACATGAAGAAGGACTATAATAACTCACTTAAAGAAATACAGGAGAACACAAACAAACAGGTGACAGAATTGAACAAAACTATCCAGGACTTAAAAAGGGAAGTAGAAACAATAAAGAAAACCCAAAGGGAGACAACTCTGGAGATAGAAACCCTAGGAAAGAAATCAGGAACCATAGATGAACATGGGCACAACAATCAAAGAAAATGCAAAATGCAGAAAGATTCTAACTCAAAACATCCAGGAAATCCAGGAGACAATGAGAAGACCAAACCTATGGATAATAGGGGTAGATGAGAATGAAGATTTTCAACTTAAAGGGTCAGCAAATATCTTCAACAAAATTATAGAAGAAAACTTCCCAAACCTAAAGAGAGAGATGCCCATGAACATACAAGAAGCCTCCAGAACTCCAAATAGACTGGACCAGAAAAGAAATTCCTCCCGACACATAATTATCAGAACAACAAATGCACTAAATAAAGACAGAACATTAAAAGCAGTAAGGGGAAAAGGTCAAGTAACATATAAAGGCAGGCCTATTAGAATTACACCAGACTTCTCACCAGACACTATAAAAGCCAGAAGATCCTGGACAGATGTTATACAGACACTAAGAGAACACAAATGCCAGCCCAGGCTGCTATACCCAACAAAACTCTCAATTACCATAGATGGAGAAACCAAAGTATTCCATGACAAAACCAAATTCACACAATACCTTTCCATGAATCTAGCCCTTCAAAGGATAATAACAGGAAAACACCAACACAAGGACGGAAACTACACCCTAGAAAAAGCAAGAAAGTACTAGAGCTACTTCAAAACTGTAATTTTGCTCCTGTTATGAATCGTAATGTAAATATCTGATATGTGATCCCTGTAAAAGGGCCCTTCGACCCCCCCCCCCAAAAAAAGGGTCATGACCCACAGGTTGAGAAATCGTTGACTTACATGTGTGGATCTGGCTAGTGCTGTTCCAGTTTGTTCAGAAGAGGAATCCAATGCTGCTTTTATGGTTCCCACAATTCCATGCGTTTAGCACTGTACTGGACTCTCTGTCAGGGGCGATTTAATTCACTCTTCTCACCTACCCGACTGAACTCTGCCACACACAGCTAACAGGAGTCAGGGTTAGGATGAACCACAGATCCTTCCATAAGCTTTTCACAGTCAATCACTCGGGATGTTCTTTCAAAGACTCTTATCATAGATAGCCTGCAGAGCACAAACCCCTTTAGGCAGCCGTTTTCAAAGGTGCCTTAAAAACAAATTGAGGGGCTCATCGGAACATCCAAGTCTCTGATCCTGACAGAGCTGATCAGTGTGGGAGTGTGGGGTGTAGCTCGTTGTGTGCTTAGCATACACACAACCCTGAGATTAATTCACAGTACTCCAAAAAAAAGAATTAAAAACTGAGCGCAATGAAATGATCATACAGTTGCCATCATCATATGCAGGGTGGCTCTCTTGAGGTTGTCAGTTCTTGGGTAACTACTGTTCAATATAAAATCACCTAGTGTTATGAGCTGGTGTTCTATTTCAAAAGCTGAGCCCTAAATGTAGGATGGGCTTAAGCATCACACCCAGAGTGCAGTCAGCTTGGCGAGCTTGGTAGAGCCACTAAGTGTGCAGCCACTTCTGCAATTGTTACCTCCTGTGGTTCTGTCTTTTACCATGTATATGGCAGTGGGACTTGCAGAAAGTTTCATTTCCATCACAAAGCCCAGGTCCCATAAGGCCTGAAGTTTTGTGTGCACACCTAGCACAAGTGTTTGGTGGAAAGGACAATTTTAATACCTGCACATTCAGGAATGTGTGAGGAGGAAGGACCCAGCAGGCATGGAAGATAAACACATACCACTGGGCAGGCTAAGCCTGGGTATGAAAACTGGTCCTATAGACCCAGCATGGTACTTGCTCAGATGTGACCAAACACCAGCTTCTCACCTGGAACTTTGCAGGGACAGACATAGGGGAGGGTGCAGGGCAGCTGGTCATCTTCAGTTACAGGGTGGGGTGGCCTTTGCTCTGTGTCTTGTCCCCAGATATTAACATGGCTCAAAACCATAGTCAACATTATCGGCTTTTACTGAGGTAAGCTTTGATAACATCATATTCCTTCTGTGTTCCCTGCACTCCCTGCATCTTTCATATCCTCTTCTATGTGAACGTCATGTGTTATTTCCCCCTCCCAAATAACGGCAATGTTAAAAACTCAAAAGCACAAAAAGATGAAATATAAGCCTACTTCATACAGTAAAAAGCAGATACTCAAAAGTACTTTGAACTGTGTCCTGGTTCCTTTGTGATATAATACTCTGTTTTTCTCATTTTTTTCTCCCTCCCCCTCCCCCTCCATTAACTACACATGAACACATATACAAATACACAGATGTATTTGTATATAAATATACATACTTTGCCCTGTGTCATGTTTTGCCCTTATATCATATACATTATTACATGTTGGTTTCTGCAGATTTATCTTATTATTTTAAATTACTGCATAATATCATAGCACGTGGAGTAACAACAGTTATTACTGTCACCATCTGCCACATGTGGAATGCTGTCCTCTGGGCGTGACAACACTATTACCATCTTATTCAGAGTGGCTAGGACTGCCAGCAGGGCATGCTCCCAAGGTCCATTCCATCAACCTGCAGTAGGGTCACAGACCTCACCTGAGCTTCCAGCCTCTCAGAGCTCCAAACACTCTCCCTCATCCCACACACTCTCATAGCTGTAAGTGATTCTGCGCCACCTCCACGCAGTTGCAGAAGATGCTGGAGTACACAGAGACAGGCTAGGCTCGCTGAAGGGGGCCTCCAATTATGCAGCTTTTGGAAGGCCACCACCCATCCCTATTCAGGAAATTTTGGGGACACTGTGGCTGTTTGGGGGCCACTCATTTTTCTGCAAGTAAGCCAAAGAGTTTCACTGCCTTACCAAGATGGACTTGAATGGAAACATTTCTTTGATCCATTGTTGGAGTCCCATCTGGGATGCATAGACATTTGCTCATTTCTTCTTCAGGATAAGTTGGCAACCACATAAGTATTCTTTATATATTCCCCACTATAAACAATATTATAGTAATATTCCACATGTGCATGCATACATATACACATGAAATGGAATTTTTTATGCCTTTGTATACCTATGAGAGCATGCATGTTGACTAAACCTAGCAGTGCAATGTATAAAGTTTACATTTTGATAGTTATTGACACATTACCCTACGACTGTGTGAGCCAATCTAGAATTCTATCGTCAATAGAGTTCTTATGTTCATGATTGCATAGTATTTGGTCTTATTCATTTTTAAAACTAATAAAATGGCATCTTACTATAACTTTATGTCTTGGGGCTAGGGAGAAGGCTCAGAAGAGTGCTAGCTACACAGATACCATGACCTGAGTTCGAGCCCTGGAACCTGTGTAAAAGCGGTGTGTATTGGCGTGTACCTGTAATGCCTGAGCTGGAGAGGCTGAAACAGAAGGATCCCAGAGGCTTGCTCGCCTAACCTAACCTAACGTAAGTAACACATTCCCAGCTGAATCGACCTTGAATCATAAAATAAGGCAGGGAATGAATAAGAAAGACAGCCAGTGTTGGCCTTTGGCCTCTACATATACCCAGACATGTACACAGGCACACACAAAAAGAAGAGAGTAAATCTTGTTAAAAACAACACTATGGAATAATGTATTACGTTATTCAGAGATATTTACGGGTCCTGTATGCATGGGCTTTAGCCTTAAATCCAGTGGTTCTCAATCTGTGGGTTGTGCTCCTTGAGAACGTCAAACAACCCTTTCACAGGGTCACCTAAGACCATTGGAAAACATAGATATTTACATTACGATTCATACCAGTAGCAAAATTATGTTTATGAAGCAGTAATGAAAATAATTTTAAGGTTAGGGGTCACCAGAACATGAGGAACTGTATTAAAAGACTGTAGCATTAGAAGGCTGAGAACCACTGCCTTAGTCAGTGTTTTGACTGGATCACTTGTAATGTCCAGATAGTGTAGTCAGGGCCACATATTTGAAGGACCAGGTCACTGATCTCAAGACACTAAGAGTCTAGGATGTGAGACAGATGGTTTTTAAAAAAATATGTAGTGTCATGTCCCAGCATAGATTTTAGGGACTTGGACCTGACGGGGTGGCAAAGGAAGAAAAGAAATGACAGATGAACTTGGGGACAGAAAGCTGGAATCAGGTGGCCTGGGCTCTCAGCCCTGTATCCAGTACTCAGTTTTCCCCCTATTACTTCCAAGGAAGACAAACTCATCACTGGCTTCCCTAAGAGCTGAGGCCCCAGTACCACCTCTTCCCCCCTCCTTTGCTTGTTTCCTGGCTTCTCTCCTTTCCCCTGCGCCCTCCTGTCTCTTTACTTCCTCTTCTTCTTTTCCTTCCTCCTCCTCTTTCTCTGTATAAGCCTGCTCCTCTCGGCAGCCTTCCTCCTCTAACTATGAGACTTCCCTAAAGCCCGAGTGCACACCCTTGTCCCAGTCCCTTTTCAAGGTGCCACTTTGCTGAGTCCTTGCTTGATTCCCCCAGGGACACATTTGACTAGGCAGTGAAACGAAAAACAGACAGACAGGCAGACACACAAAAAGCTGAGGTCAGATGGGTAAACCAAGGCTCTCTGCAGGAGAAATGGCACAATAAACTGAGCGTGATTAGCAGCTACAGGTGAACAGGGAGGCAAGGTTCTTTCATACAAACAAAGATGGACGGAGGCAGAGCTTATGGTATACAGCTGGATCAAGGAGACCGATTTAGCTCATCTTGGTAGAAGCAGTCTCAGTAGAGGGGCTCTCTTCAGGCTGCGAATGTGGGGCAGAGGGAGGAAGCTATGGTGGACATTTTGTGCACATGCTACCAAAACCCTCACACAAGGACCAGAGGAAGGCTTTGCCATCCTTCTCTGAGCCTCATCCTGGGAGAAGGGTCGCTCCACCATTCCTGACCATGTCTGAGGCTATGGATTCCTGGACAAGGCCTGTGAACAATGCACACTCAGCCCTCACATGCACGGCTCTCTCCGCCCTGTACAACGTAGTGTGATGAATATACTAATGGGATCGTTTTACTGCCTGAGCACAGAACTAGTTCATTGTGGGCAAAAAGTTTGTTCTTAAGTATGTTTTGTCATTTCTTTTGAAAGCTATTTTATAAACATTTAAATATGATAAAAGGAAGACAAATATGATTCATTGGTCAACAAAAACCATCAGCAGCAACAATAGCTAATAACTAAAAGTTGTGTTAGGTACACATATATTAGATCAGTGATTATAATCTACTTATTGAAATAAAAGAGAATCATTTATAAATTGTCTGCATTGATAGTTGTCAAGGGCTTTACAAGTTTGACTAAATGATAAAATAATTGAGCACACATTTCCTGCAATTATGTGACAGCATTTTTTTTAGGTTTTCTTCTAATTAGCAAATCGAAGTACAAACTTACCTCTTCTGCCCTTGTTCCTCTTCCAAGTCACAGAACCATTAAACTTTTAATCCATGGTGATTCCTGCTAAGTACTGGATTTGTTACACCATGCTAAATAAGCGTGCCCTTTAGCATGAGGTGTGTCAAGGATGGTTAATTACACTGCGCAGGAAGCCCCTATCCCAGTCAGACGTGATAAAATGTGATGCCGGCATTAATGCCAATGACGGGTAAGCCTGTTCCTTCAGCTTTAAATCACCACCTGAGCTGGCCTCCTACTTGCAAAGGCTTTACACCTTTTCTGTGGAATAAGTGAAGCTCACTGACCATGTTCACTTTCCATACTGTGCCCTTCTAAGTTCAAACTACTGAATTGATTATGGCATCTACTGTTGTATATGCAGACGGCCAAACTGCATCCAGACTCAGCAGAAGAAGCTGATGTGTGATGTATGGAAGCTGAGAAGCGTGTGCGTTTGTGTGGGTCAAAGTCATATATGTAGGCATGCATGGTCGTCATTACTGTATTTACTTTGCTAATTCATCATCAGTGCAGTGAGCAAATCCTACTTTCTCTATTCTCAGGATCATGGCAGGCATCAAGTGGAGTAACAGTTGGGAAAGAATGAAGAATTAAGAGCAGCTGACTCCCCAAGGCATCGCTCTGTCCTTTCTTGGTAGTGATACCAGAGGCGCCATAGAAGATGCTATAGAAGATGCTATAGAAGGTAGCAAGTGTAGTTACCTTTTACATCCCTTTGACAGATTCATGACAGAAACAGCTCAAAGAAGGACTATTTCTTTTGATGTTTGGTTTCTGAGGTTGCTTGGCTGCATGCATCAGAGTATAGAACACATCAAACCAGGAATCTGTGGCCAAGGAGAGCTCTTCACTTAGTGGCCAGCCAGGAAGCAGAGAGGCAGGAATGGTGGCTCTAAGCTAGCTTTTCCCACCTCTCATCTTTGCTCTCCGTCCGCTCATTCCATGGGCTTGGACTAGCCACATTCAGGGTGAATCTTCCCCACTTAGTTAATACTATCTGGAAACAACTCATAGCCACCCACGCAGATGTCCCTCTCTAATCTAATCTCCTGTGCGATTCTAAATCTAATCACCACACCCTTCAAAATTGTGGGGGCATATGGTAATCATAGCATGCTTTTCACACAGATCTATCTGTTTCATCAATATTCCTACCCCTTCAGTTCCTCTTAAGTGAGGTTAATAGTGCTTCCAACAAGGGCTGCAGAACAGGAGCATTTGAGAACGTTAAGTTGTGATTCTATGGTTGTGCCTCCAGCACCTGATCATTCAGTGTTCAAGGCAGCCTACAGATAAGCAGTGAAATTGCTTGTGCTTTTCTATTTATCTTTATCCTTGTTGAATAACATTGAAAAATTTAATGACCAGGTCATAAGGGTCTGAACTGAATCACAAATTAAGGTACTTCACTTTAAGTTCATAGGGGCCAGGTACACTGAGTGTATAAGTGTTCAGTTACAAATCTACTAAAACCTTTGTTGCCTGGTGTTGTGGACTCTCCTACTGAAAGCTGGTCTAGGATCTTCTTCAAAACTTGTAATCTGGAGCCCCTGGAGGAATTTTAAATCTCAGTTGAGGTGCAGTGTGAATATGGGTGGGGGTTGACTTCACTTCACTTCAGTTTACCTAGCACTCCTTTATAAAGGTAAAAAGACAAAGGAGTTAAATATATAGAGGACAGGGTATAACATTAGCTTGAACGTTGATTATTACTATTGTTATTTACTAAGTCCTATAATTTACACCCCTTATCATACATATTTCATTGAATAGATACAATAAAATTTGTTGCTAGGAATTTCATGTTGGTTAAACCTGTTGTAGTTGAACCTAGGTCTGTATTAATAGACTTTCCATGCTATCTCTATTAAAGAATGATCCAGAGCCATTTCAGAACTCCTAGTAGAAATGACATCCACCACTCTATACTTCCCATGAGTAGGAAAAATGTAAACACTCATGATGTAGATGATGAAATCTCACTTGGTCCATTGTATATTTAAATTCATAAACTCTGAAGGTTCCAGCTAGACAAAAGTCTAATGGAATTTTATCTATCACATAATATATAAAGCACAGAAAACTGTTGGCAAAAGAAGTTACTGTGACTTCATTTCTGAATCTTGTTAATCCTATCCTTTTCTAAAGCCCTCCAAAAAAGTCTTTATCAAAGAAAGGTTAGTTTTTGTTTGTTTTCCTGGTTTTGCCAGAAGACAGAGAAGCTTCTAGAAGGTATTTCTTCTAAAAATGACACTGGTTTGTCTCAGAAAACAAAACCAAATAAATACACAAAAACCTCTCTGGTACTAGCATTACCACAGCTCTATAACAATCACTGATCAATACCATGTTTGAAATCTCATCAACAAGACATTTGGCTGAGTGCCCTGGTGGTTTATAGACTTCCTAGAAAGGATCAGAAGACATTAGTCTGCTAAACTCTAGAAACATAAGGATTCCCTCAATCTCATAGTCTTAGTCCATTTTGTGCTGGTCTAACAGAACAGCTAAGACAGGATAATTTATAAAGAGCCAACATTCACATCTCACAATCCCAGAGAACGAGAAGGCCAAGATCAAGGGCTGTATTTGACAAAGATCTTTTTGTTATAGAAGGCAAGAGGTCAGACTCACCATCTTGTTCATAATGATGGTGTTACTCCATTCCTGAGGATGGAGTTCTTGTGAGTTAAAAACCTGCCACGGACCCCACTATTCAACACTGTTGACACCAGGGATCACACTTCCAACACGAGAATTTTGGGTGACATTCAAACCATTAGAGTTTTAAACTAAGATCTTGACCTTACCAGCACCTCTCAACTTTCAAATGAAGAAACACCAGTAGATATTCAATGATTGGGATCATGAATTCATGCTGGTCATTTGCTTTACAAACATGCTATGTGGCCAACTATAACTATAGCTATGGTTATAGTGTTACTATTGTTATTTACTAAGTCCTATAATTCACATCCCTTATCACACATGTTCCATTGAATAAAGACAACAATAAAATGTGTTGCGAAGAATCTGATGTTGGTTAAACCTGCTGTGTGTGTAGGTGGTTACTGGAGAGAATCTAGAAAGGAGTGTTTAAGGTAAAGAGAGAATCTTTTCCTAAAGAGCATAGTTTAGATACTAGAAAAGACCCCAAATATGCTTTTAAACAGTTGGAAGAAGGATGAATAACATAGTAACAGTATTGGCTAGAAAATTGGGAGAGGGTGAAAAACAGGTTAATGGGGGAAGCAAAGGTTAAATTTATACTTGGAAATAAAAGTAAGCAGACTGAAAGTAGCATATACTGCTAATAGACGTAAGTAAATAAGGTAATAAAAATGTGTCTTCCCATGTTACAAGATATGGAGGAATAAAGAGATGGCTGATGGGGAGCCTTTCAATCAAAACAGAGATGGCTGACTGAACAATACTTTGTCACCATTGGAGCAGTCCTTCATTTTAAAACCTCAGGTCAACTGCACTTACCAGAAACAAGAAATGGGTTTCTTGGTCTGATACATCACATGACTAACACAGACAAAACTGAAATCGCCTATTAATCAGAAACAGAAAGGTTAACGAAATGCCCTACACGTCTTCTCTCCCTAAATCACTTATCAATCATTAGGTATCCTGATGAGCAAAACTATCAGTGTAAGTGAAATTCATTCCACTTGTTTGGTTTTTGTTGTTGTTGTTGTTGTTGTTGTTGTTGTTGTTGTTGTTGTTGTGGCTTTGAGAATTAAATTATACATTGGTATATATTTACTCCTGTTGGGACTATTTACAAAAAAAAAAAAAGGTGGGTATAAGAGCGTGAGAGAAGAGAGAGAGGGAAGGCAAGACAGAGGTTCAGTGAGCAGAGCACTTCTCAGTAGGTCCTTAGGTGGAGGGAGGAGTCTCAGAACAGGGCCTTTATTCTCCAGCAAGGACAGCCTTGACCGTGGCCTTGGTGAGTTCTAGTAAGGTGAAAATTGAGATAGCTCATGGTAAGGGTGGGGTTTGGGTCAACAGATTAGCATATGTACAATTACATATAAATGTTATAAAGTTATTGCAATAATCCAATATCAACTGCCTAAACATTGTGCCATCACAGGGTATGTATAGTGGACACAAATACTCTCTTTTCTACTTTACCTTGCTATAGTGAGTTCAAGCTTTTCTGGCAGTAAAGCCCGTAAGCCTCTAGGCCTTCCTAAGGAAGCCATGGGGGCGGGGGGGGCAAACAGAATTAGTAAGTCCCAGGATTAGTGAGGAAAAAACATTTAAATAAGGACCAGATGGAGTGGTAGAGCAGAGGGAATTATGGGAGAAAACATCTATTAAGCATACTAAATACAACCAAGAAAAACTAATTTATAAATATTTCAAATCTGATGAAGTCTTGAAAATGTTCTAACTGACAAGGGATAACAATTGGAAGCTAATTGTATAATCCTCGTTTATTTGAAATGTCGCTGGCAGCTATTATTTATTGTTCTGCTGTTATTGATTTATTTTAGTAATTATAGGAAGCCTTCACATACTCATTATTTCCATTCTACAGCACTATTTTTACCCATTTTAAGTTTCTCAAATGGTAACTTAACAGCAGGCATGTGTAGATATAAAATCCAAAAGCAGAAATGGATTGCTTTTGCAGGAACAGAGGGCCTCTGTGCTGGCTTCTGTAAGAACCAAGTTCATAGGCTGTCACCTAGGCAGAGCCTCTTACTGGGAAAGCAGAGAGAGAGGCACAGGGTTAGCCAAGCTTGGAGTCTGCAAAACAGCAGTCAATTTTAGAATACCCACCACCCAAATGATACATATAACTTAATAAGAGTTAAAATTATTACTATTTTTAACTAAATTTAAAGTTTAACTAGAAGACCTTTGTGTATTTACTTGCTAAATGTAGCAACTGAAGAGGAGATCTTCCTCGTTCATTAGTGGGAAGTAAGGAAAAGAAAGTCAATGAGAAGACTGAACGTTGAGGCCAGAGACGCACGTTCTCATTAATCCACATCTACCTCAGCAACATACCTCAAAACAAATTGTAAACTCCATCAATTATCCAGACCATTGGGAAGTGGGAAGGTCCTATGAACTAGTAATGTTCTCAATTAAACCAGCTTTACTCCCATGGGCTACATTACAGAAGTAATCGTTTTTTGTTTTTTTTTTTTAATCAGCTAACGAACAAGTCCAGGTTGTTGACCTCTGATATAAAAGTAAGAGCTGTCAGCAGATCACTTCCTCAGGACTCCCCAAATTCTATTACCTATAAAGAGAAATTGCTGGCGAGATTGAGGCAGATATGACAAGTTAGCTCCTGCTTCCCTCGAGTGGATTTTCTTCACTGTGTGTAATATGACAAATCCCAAAATTCTAGAGAATTCTGACATACCATCAAGGCTTTCATTGAATAAACACATAGCATCATCTAGAATTTCGAGAGAAAATGTCAGAATCTGATAACCTTCTAATTCTCAACCCACAAACACAATTAGTTTCCTGGGCTTTGGGGTGATAAATGTGATTTATTTCTAAAACAAAGTCCACTGTACAATGTGATGATGACTGGAGACTCCCGAAGGAATAAAAGGTCTTTACAATTATGCTGCATCTAAAGCCACTTTGCCTTCTGATGAAAGTGGCATGTATTACATCCTGGCATTTCAACAACAACACCATTTTATCTTAAATTACTTTTTAGATCTCTCTCTCTCTCTCTCTCTCTCTCTCTCTCTCTCTCTCTCTCATTCTCTCTCATGTGTGTGTGTGTGTGTGTGTGAGTGAGTGAGTGTGTGTGTGTGTGTGTGTGTGTGTGTGTATAAAAACTGCATGCACAGATGACCATAGGTAGCAGACATGGCAGATTGCCAGGAGCTACCATTGCCAGCAGTTGAGAGTTGCCTAACATGGGTGCTGAGAACTGAATTCAGGTCCTCTGTAAGAGCAGTACATACTCTTAACTGCCGAGCTATCTGGAGAGATGGCTTATCCTAGACCTTTAATTGCCTGTAATCGCTTAAGCTAGGCAAAGTTCCGAGAATTAAAAGAAGGAAAAAGTGATGAAATTAAAGGTTTCAAAAGGTCTTTCAGACCACACAAGAGGAAAAAAACCCATTATCAACATTTCAATATATACATCTCAGCCCACCTGGACGCCTGCTACACCATGCAGAGAACAAACTCTCTAAGAAATCATTATTTTTATTACTAAGAATAATAACAAGAACACAATGTTCCCTTAAATATCTTGGTAGTTTGGGTCACCTCTGATTCAAAACTCTCAACAAGCATTACCTTCTGATGGAAAGAAAAGCCCAAGGATGGCACATTCATTTCATCTACTGACATCCATGAAAGCAAACAAAAATTGTTTTTTGAAATTTCAAGATCAGGTCTTTTCATGACAGAAGCTATTTTTCCAAAAATTTTAATGCCTCTTCAGACAGTTTCAATTTGATGCCTGAACTCACCCTGCTCTGAGCACATACGCATGCAACCAAGTATTGGTTGTTTACATAAATATGAGATGGGCAAACGCTTCCGACTGCCTGTAACAGGGCTTTAGCATGCATTAGCAGAGAAGCAGGGAAAGCGTCATGATGAATTGCAAAACACAGTCAGGCCCAGTAGAGTGGTTTCTACATATGCATTGCAATCAAGGGGCAGATACTGTACACTGCAGGGCACAGCTCTCTTGATGCCTCATCCCAGAGAATGTCCAGGGCTGGACCATGTCAGCAACTTCTGACCCAGCTGTGGGTCCTGGATAAAACAGCATAAAGAACTTTAGAGAAATGGCAATGGATCCAAAACAAAATTAATAAGCTTGTCTTCTTGAGAGTCTCACTGGGCTCCCCCCACACACACACACACCTGTCTTCTTGCTTTTTTTTTTTTTTAACTATACAGACACATTAGTACACACAGTCAGCTTTGGCAGAACACCAAAATCTTGGTAGTGGACCATCAGTTGACCAGTACCATAAAAAAGAGCCGCTAAATGAGAAACCATGTGCTTGGTATAAAAACTCATTTCATGCCTTTAAAAGCACACAGTGGCTTCTAGCGAGATGGTGGCCCTGGGACTTGCCGAGACAGATTGGTGAGCACAAATGGCTTGCTCCTGATGTGACTGCTTAGCCAAGCTTTACATATGCTGGCTTCCCGAGTCTTGGAAGGAGCATATAGTCATCTATAACTTTAACGCTGCAAAGCATCAATAGCAGCCTCAAGTACATTTAGCAAGAAAAACACACTCACATATATGCTCAAATCCCATGTGCCATGTTAGCCTCCGATCGATAGGAACAGACTTCTCTGTGCTCCTAACACACCCAGTGCATAATAAGCATAATGCTACCTGAATACAACACAACATGCACACTCCTTTTCTTACAGAGACAGCTCTGATCACATAAACTTACAGTACAGCAGAACCTCGGCAATAGGATCTCTAGCAGGAGGCTGACTTTGATCCTGCCCTTATCTGACTGGCCTTCCAGTGCCCCCATACTTGAAATGTTATATCAGAAATATTCTGAGCATGATTATCTGGTCACTTAACTTTCCCAGGTGAGCACCAGGGAAAGTTACATTTTTAAAGGATAAAATATGCTACATTAAAATATCACATCTAGCTCATGCATGCTCCATAAAGAAATACTGTTCATTTTCCCCTCTTGGTCAGCATACCATCACTAGAGACCAATTACTGCAGGCTGTCCACTGCATGACAGGTCATAACTTTTAATTATTAATAATGTCAGACTTAACAAGGTGTCATCTACAGTATGCAAGCCGTTGCTCTCACTTTCTCAGCTACCTTGTAAACATGATTTGTTTCCTCCTACATATTTTTCATGTCAAAGACTCTGCAGAATGTATTTGGTTTACAGCCTTTTTTTTTTCATATACCTGAAACACATAATAACACTGCTAATTGCCTACTTTCAGTAATGATAGCAAATCGCATATCACTGACTTGTTCTGAATGTTTAAAATGCAGAGGAAGTCACCTGCTGGTAAGATGTCCCCGGCACACAGCTAGTACAGGGGAAGAAAGAATGCTTATCACACCCATTCAAGAGAGTTACTTCCCAATAAAATTAAAGGCTGTTCTATTTGCTCTTCAATTTTCCCCTTCCAAAGTGCCAGCCCGATATAATAATCGCCAGAGATGACTCCACAGGATTCAAAACAACGGTTAAAAGAATCTGTTCCTGGCATTCCCAGACGCCAGTACCCAAGTTTTACAATAAAAGATGCTCACCTCTGCTGGGAAGTCCACTCCACATCCTGGCAGGGATTTCAGCAGCTTCACGAGCAACCAAGTTGGATAAACAAAACTTCCAGGATGCGGCCAGCGTGATGTACGGTGCTACCGGGACTTGGCTCCAGCCTGATTATCCGTGACAGCCCCACACTACATCAGTGCCGCTCAGAACCTTCCCGTGGCTGGCTTATTTCACTCTCATTGAAAATCCTTTACACGCTGGCAGCATCTTAGGGAAGGACGAACGCGCTCTGAGTCATTTGTTAAGAAAGCAGAGCAGCAGTTTCAATCTGGATCTCTACGCGTGCTGAAACCAGCAGCACTGTCAACGTACGCGTCGGAGGTGGATTTGTGCCGAGAAACAGGCAACCTAAGCCTTCATTATCAATGCATGAAATCAGCCACTGTGATCAAATTCAAGCAAACCACAAAAAGGATGTAATTATGAAAGGCTCCACAGATTTAGCAACAAACCTTGTGGAATGAAGAATCGTCTTTCAAAATTGTGTGAATGTTAAAAATAGCTCTAGCTTTTCAACAATAAGCAGGATAGAGGGAAGAAATCACTAGTCTCTGGCATAAGCCCTAGGCACTAAGGCTGCAAAAATCAAAACAGCTATAGGTTCCCAGGACTTCTTCATTCACAAATGAAGTCACTAGAGCCTGTGACAGTTATGATGACATTTTCCCATATATTTGACAATGTTTATTAAGAAGCAAGTTAAATATTCTTTAACTCTTAAGTGCCCTCAGTGTGTTAAGGTGACAAGGGAAATGTGCATAGCTGTGCTAGCACCAGAACAATCTGCTATCAGTTTAACTGTAAGTTCTTACACAGCCTAAAATGTAAATGTATTCTGTGTGACAAAAAGAATGACCATATAAAAGACAGTATATTTGTAATGTCAAAACTTCACTTATAGTAAAAGAAAAAAAGCATATAGGCTCATTAGACCCAATATCCCAGCTCTGGCCAACCCCAAGTTTAAATGTTTACCTTCTTAGATTTTTCTTCCTCTTTTGTTTACTAACAATAAGATGCAAGAGCGAGCTGATGTTCTTGTTACAAGGCATATGGTAACCCTGAAAGGAGCAGTAATTTGGTAGCAGAATACATAGCTCTGATGTGTTCATGCCAAGTGGAAAGCAAAACAGGACACAAAACATCCGCCATAGATCACCGAGATAGCCCTGAAGCCATTCCCAACGGGCTGCGTTCACAAAGGACACACACTTAAGGTTCTGTACCAGTTTTTATACCAGGTTTCAGGTTCTCACCGAGTCAAGTCTGTAAGGGTGGAGCAGATCAGGATGCTTGCAGTAAAGCTTTATTTTGACTTGGGAATCTGTGAAGGACTGGATCGGTGCTAGCAGTGTGACTGCCTCCTGGATGCTTTCAAGGGTGTGTGTGTGTGTGTATGTGTGTGTGTGTGTGTGTGTGTGTGTGTGTGTGTGTGCAATCTACAGCACCTGTGCAAAACGGCGTTTTGGAGCAATATCCGACAAGACACTCCCATCAGGGTTCTTCACTCTGTCTCTAGATGCAGGGTTCGTTCCTGACACATCGGTAGGTAGACTCTTTGTGGAGACAGCATACAGATATGCATGAGTAGACATGGGCCCGGCTTGTGTATGAATGCACAGAGCCAGACACTGCTGCCCCTTGCAATTATTATTGCCTCTTAAATTCTATTTATTTTATGAAGACCCTAAGACAATAGCCGAGTGTATCTTGAGACCATGACCCTGAACACCACAGATTCCCCAGCTACTCAATAACCTTGTATTTCTTGCTTCCTCCCCCTCCCTTTCTTCCCCACCCTTTTCTTCCCCAGATACTGATGCATGTGTCGTCTTGAAAAATACTACGTGGAAGGATGTTTCTGAATGTTCCTCCATTATTACTGCAAACAAAGATGCCTAGCAATTGGCTAACAGTTAACATCATGGACCTTGAGAGACAGTGCAAGAGGTTTGCATCGTGTGCTTCTGCTGCAGAAGACCTGGCTTCCATGATTAGCATCCATGCGGTGGCCCACAACCTCCTGTAACTCCAATTCCAAGATGCCCTCTTCTGGATTCCAAGGGCACCAAACATACACATGGTGTTCATACAAACATGAAGGTGTTCAAACATACATATAAAATAAAAATCAAAGAATCAAAAACATTGGTATGCATTCGGTTTGTTTTTATAAAACATTAATTTTGTGATGCATTTCAGAAACCAATATTTTTGTATTTCTGGAAGGTGACTCTCCATTTATTCCATAAATGACTGGCATGACATATCCTGCAAATCTGGATCAGTAACCCTAATCAGGCACACTAAGATTTCTGTAGCAAAATATGCATATTCATATAAGACAGAATAAGTAAACATTACAATTAACCTCAGATCAGTTCAGGCCAATTTTCCCATCAGTATGAATTATGAAACTCCCTGGTTTCTGGAAGTTCTCAGGTTGCAGGATTTACACAGTAAAGGCTTTCTGCTTAAAAGCTCAGGCTTGGAAAGTGGTACCTAAGCAGGACTTGTCTTGCATAACTAAAAGACTTGGGAGAGCAGTGGACCTTTAGCAGGCCAGGCACAAAAGGGAAGACCCTAAGATGTCTGAGGTACAAAGCTGAGTAAAATGGTGGCGGTAATACAGGGTGACAAATCTAGGACGTGGGGACCTCGGGCAAGAAGCAGCCATCCGCGATTACTGAGCAATGACAAACCACACCCATAATATCCACCACCCACTGGTTACTTGGTATAAGGCTGGGGGGGGGGGTGTGCATGTGCGCATGTGAGTGTCTCTCTCTCTCTCTCTCTCTCTCTCTCTGTGTGTGTGTGTCTCTGTCTCTCTCTCTCTGTATGTGTGTGTGTGTCTCTGTGTGTGTGTGTCTCTCTCTCTCTATCTCTCTCTCTCTCTGTCTCTCTCTGTGTGTGTGTGTGTGTGTGTGTGTGTGTGTGTGTGTGTGTGTGCAAGGTATAGGAAGGTCAAAGCAGGACACTGGATGCTCTCTATTACTTTCGACCTTGTTGCCTTGAGGTCTCTCGCTGAAGTGGAAATGTGTGCCCTGGGTTAGGCTGATTGGACAGCAAACTCTCGGGATTTGTCTGTGTCTACCCAGTACTGGGGTCATAGACAAGTGCATCCATGCCTAGCTTTTTACCTGGATGCTGGGAACTTGGAATTAGATCCTTCTGCTTGGAGATCAAGCACTCTTCTGTGCCAAGCCATCTCTCTAGTCCCACTACATTAATGTCAAGAAGAAATAGTAAAAGGAACAATGTATTTTTCAGAATGAGTATAAAACATTGGGTTTTATGCTTTTCTAACTCTTCTCATTGTACCCACACACAACTTATCTAGAATCACATCACATGGGACACTAACTTTCTATTTCATTTGTGTCTACTATGGAAGTACTTATTTGCTCTACTATGTGTAGATTTCCCAAATAATGTACTTTAAATGTTATTTTATATTTTTATGGGGATGGGTTTCTTGGTTTTGCCTGCATGTGTATCTATGTGCCATGTGTGTGCCTTGTGTCCAAGAAAACCACAAGAAGGTGTTGGGTCACTTGGAACTGGAGTAACAGATCACTGTGAGTCACCATGTAAGTGCAGGGTCCTGTGGAAGAGCAGCCAGTGCTCTTAACCACTGAGCCATCTCTCCAGTGCCTTGAATAATGTATGTTCAAAAGTAAGCCTAGTTCAGACCTTTAGCATAGCAAAGCTTGAATTTCACATAAGGCTTGGATCCTACAGAACACTAGCCACTGTCTTAGAACATTTTCTAATCACCTTTTGGGAAATAGGCTTGCTCTGGTGGGAAATCCCAGAGGGGAGGGGTGTGACTAGAAATCCTCAGGGTTTGAGGGTGTAGTCATAAACCCTGGAACATGACTATAGAGTTATTTTATAAGGGAAGGAGAAAACCACATTTTTCTGGTGTTTTGTGTTTGTTTTTACACGAGTCCATATTCTCTCTTTAGCTACCAAAGTGAAATTTAGATGGCTTGATAAAGTTATTTTAACTTCTCAAAGTAACTGGCTTTCCTGAATGATGTGAAACACAGAAATCAAATGGTAACATCCTCACCTAAAGGTCATATTCTCCTGACATATACTTCTAAAGCATGTTCATACAGGAATAGGTGAACTTCCAGCATCGGTAGGACAACAGTCTACGAACTAACAAAGCAGGCTCATAAGAGAATGACCTCTGGAAATAAAATGGGTCAACACACCATGAATGCTGTATACTCAGCCCATAAAAAATGCAGCACCTAGCCCGAACAGCTCCTTCAGACTCTTCATCTGCTGAGAGCTAATGTACTTCACAGCTGGCCCTAGAACCAGCTCCCAGGAAAGGCAAAGCCAAATACCAACGCCACAGCCAGCTGTAACAGGCCACAGCCAGCTGTAACAGGCCACAGCCAGCTGTAACAGGCCACAGCCAGCTGTAACAGGCCACAGCCAGCTGTAACAGGCCACAGCCAGCTGTAACAGGCCACAGCCAGCTGTAACAGGCCACAGGGATTTCTAACTGAGGCAGCCTCCTTCCCTTGATGCCCTTAGAACATCCGTGTGAAAGAGTCAAGTCAGTCAGGGTGACAATACCCGGGTCCCACGGCAGAGAGTGAGCTCATTAATTTTACATCGCCATTGAACCAGCTACCCAAAGCCTTTCGTCCTAGATCATTTTAAAAGTGATAACATTTATTTTTCAAGAAGGCATCGGGGCTTTAAAAATACCTTTGATGATTCCAAACACTCACCACCAAATGCTTGCTCTGATGGCCCGAGACTTGATGTTCACACAGAAAAGTGTTGCTATTTATTTTTCGAAATTTAAAAATTGATGCTTGATGCTAGACATCCCTTATCTTTTAGAAAATAAAATATACATGAAAGTTCATAGCCCAAAGCACCCTACACATTTAACTCCTTAACTGAAAATAAGGCCAAACAGTCCTTTTAATTCTTTTAAACTTTTCTATTTACAAATAGAAAAGTGTATATTCATTCTGTAGGATCCTGGGATTACATAATTAGCACCTTTGTTTACAGTTTTAACCACCTGTACAAATGTGGAGCTGTTTAGAACTACCTAACTGGTAGTTCTAAATTTGGGACATCATGCAAACTGGCGAAGGGTCTCTCAAAGGTGAAGCATCTGGGAGAACTGTGGTCACAACTTCAGCCTGCACCCTATTTCCAAAGGACTCTCGTTAATAAGAGCCCTAACCCCATTAATCTCTTCAGTAGGACTCTCAATTAAATAGGTCTGGGTAGACAGAGGAGCCACCAATCCATCCTTGCTTGAATATAGTCAGGATTTTGTAAAATATTTCAAAATTAAACAGTCACCAGTACAAGTGAGACAAAGACTCAGAAAATATACACCATTCCTGGTGGTATGCGTCACCTTCTGAGTTCACATCAGTGAGAGACAGTTCCTGGTTCTCTCATTAGGATCTAGGAAAAATGGTAAGAGACTAAGAGATGCTTATGTGCTCATGTCTATTCTCAAAAGTCCAAGTGCGGGGGAGGGGGTGTTCCCTCTAAAGTCCATCATGTCATGAAAACTCCTAGGCCCTGCTCAATAACAAAACTGCATTGTCATTATTATTAGAAAAAAGTTTTTTTTTAATTTATTTTTTTTGCCCGCCCCCGTTTTTGTTTTTTTTTTAAAGAGGGAAAGTACATTAAAACAAGTTTAGCCACCTGCCTCACTCTAAAATGAAACTGATAACTTCTTCAATTATTTTTTTAATCTTTTCATCTTGGCAAAAATCTAACCAGGACTGGAGATGACTCAGCAGTAAAGAACACTGGCTGCTCTTCCAAAGGACCAGGTTCCATTCCCAGCACCCACACAGTGGCTCACAACTGTCTGTAATTACAGTTCTAGGGGAGCTGGCATCCTTCTGGCCTCTATGGGCACTAGGCACACACAAGGAACAAAGACATATATACAGCCAAAACACTCATACACATAAAATAAAATAATAATAAAAGAAGAAGAAAACCAACAGTACACAGTATAGAACATACCTGTAAAGACTGCACTAGGGAGTTGGAGACAGGAGGATTATAATAATTTAGAGGCTGTCCCGGGCTATATAATGAGACTCTCTCATCAGGATTCTTTTAAAAGAGAAGAAATGGGGAGGGAGGAAGGTAAAAGGCCATTGGAGTCCCACGTGAGTGTGTGCTACTACCCTGTCTGCATCGAGCACACAAACTTAGACATTTTCAATCTCCCTGCAATATTTCTCCATAAGAGAGGTGGGAACAGATCATTTAAACAGCCATCTTTATTCTCCCAAACTAGAGAACTAGCTCGCCTTCCACTTCCCCAACAACACACCAAAGACTCCCCTGCAGATTTCCTAGTGCATATAAAAAATGCTTACAAAGTCTGTAAATGTGTTTCTGCCTCTGTGTGCATATCCAAACACAACATTCACTCATCGTTTTGTGTGGTACCTCCTTTTCCAAACTCATTAAGGGAAGTTCCACCCACCTTTGGGAATAAGACAACTCCCTCACTTTCTATAGACCTTGGGCACCACCTTGTGGTAGTTCTGTGTCACTGCAACTTCATGCTTAAAGTTTAAAGTCTCAGGTTTACGTTTAATGTCTGGGAAAATGTACATGAGGATAAATTTAGCATCTTAAGTCTCCATGAGATGCAAGATGAGAGACAGAGATCCGTGCATTTCACCTCCCATGCATATTTTACTGATCACAGTATCCAATATAGTGTCTCACCCCCACAAACTGTTTAATAGCACTTTTTTTAAAAAAATATATACAATAGGAATAAAATAAGGGAAGAGTTTGAAAGAAAAACCATTCAAGAATCCTTGGGGTAAATGAACCACATATTCTTTATTCATTCTTCAGCTGAAGGACATCTTTTCGATTTCTGGCCATTACCAATAAAGCTGCTATGAACATAGTGGAGCAAGTGTCTTTCTGTGGTGGTGGGCCATCTTTCAGATATATGTCCAGGAGTGCTATAGCTGGGTCTTGAGGTAGAACTATTCCCAGTTTTGTTTTGTTTTGTTTTGTTTTGTTTTGTTTTGTTTTGTTTAGAAACTTTCAAATTGATTTCCAAAGTGGTTGTACAAGTTTGCACTCCCACCAGCAGTAGAAGAGTGCCCCCTTTGCTCCACATCTTCGGCAGCCTGTGCTATCTCTTGAGTTTTTGATCTTAGCCATTCTGACAGGTATAAGGTAGAATCACAGAGACATTGTGATTTGCATTTCTCTGATGACTAAAGACACTGAACATTTCTTTAGGTACTTCTCGGCCATTCGAGAGCCCTCTGTTGAGCTCTGTACCCCATTTTGTAATTTGGTTATTGGTATCTAACTTCTTGAGTTCTTTATAAATTTTGGCTATTAGCCTCTGTCAGATGAAGGGTTGGTGAAGATATTTTCCCAATCTGTAGGATGACATTTTGTTCAATTTATGGTGTCCTAAGCCTTGCAGAAGCGTTTCGGTTCAATGAGGTCCCATTTATTGATCCCTGACCTTAGTGCCTGAGGCACTGGTGTTCTATTTCAGAAGTTGTCTCCTGTACAGAGGAGTTCAAGGTTATTCCCCACTTTCTGTACTATTAGATTTAGTGTATCTGGTTTTACATCGAGGTCTTTGATCCATTTGGACTTGAATTTTGTGCAGGATGGTAAATATGGACCTATTTGCATTCTTCTACATGCAGACATCCAGTTATTTACACAATAGAATACTACATAACCATTAAAAATGAGGACATTATGAATTTTGTAGGCAAATGGGTGGGACTAGAAAATATCATCCTGATTGAGGTAACCCAGAGCTAAAAGAACATTCATGGTATGTACAAACTTATAAGTAGATTTTTCCCATAAAATACAGAATGGCCATGCTGAAATCAACAGACCCAAAGGAGCCAAAAAACAAGGAGGACCCAAGGGAGGATGGTTGAGTATTTCTCAAAAAGAGAAAAAAATAGATATGGAAGTTCAATGGAAGGAGAGACTGGAAATAAGGAGGGGTGGGAAGGGGAGTGGGGTGGGGGCTGGAAGATCATACAGAGGGAGAGCAGGGGAGAGAGAGGGGAAATCGGTGGTTGGTGAGGGGATACCATCTTTGGGGTGTGCCATAGAACTGAGATTGGGGAAGGTCTCATAGGGTCTATGGGGGCGACGCTAGCTGAGACTCCTAGTAGCAGGGAATATGGATCCTGAAATGGACACTTCCTGTAGCCAGGCGAGACTCCCAGGGGAGTGATAAGTACAGAAATCCACCAACAAACCTTCTACCCGTAAACGTACCCGCGCCTACAAGATGTTCATAGGCAAAGATGGAGCAGAGAGTGAGGGGACGGCCAACAATGAATGCTCCAAATTGAGATCCTTCCTATGGGCAAGAACCAGTCCTTGACACGCTTAATGATACTCTGGCATGCTTGCAGACAGGAACCTATATAACTGTCACCTGAGAGGCTCTACCCAGCAGTCAATAGAAAGAGATGCAGAGACCCACAGCTAAACATTAGATGGAGATCAGGGAGGAGTATGGAAAAGTTGGGAGGACTGACAGACTTGAAGAGGACAGTGACTCCATAGGAAGACCAACAGAGAGGTCTAACCTTGAGTGTTCCCAGAGATTGAATCACCAACCAAAAAGCAAGCATGGGTTGGACCTAGGACCCTTGCACATATGTAGCAGAAAAACAGATTGGTCTTCATGCCCCAACAACTGGAGGAGGAGCTGTCCCTGAATCTGTTGCCTGCCTGCCTGCCTGCCTGCCTGCATGTGGACTCTGGGCCCCTAAATGGATAGCCTTGACTAGTCTCGGTGGGAGAGGAAGTGCCTAGTCCCATAACAACTTGATGTGCAGATAGGAGGAGTAGTAGGGGGATGACAACCAGAGGGGGGCGCTTCCCCTTCTCAAAAGAGAAGTAGAAGGTAGAGTGGGGGAGAGGACTTGTGTGAGGGGATACTGGGAGGAGAGGTGGTCTGATATTGGGCTGTAGCATGAAGAAAGAGAGAGAGAGAGAAGGGAGGGAGAGAGAGAGAAGGGAGGGAGGAAGGAAGGAAGGAAGGAAGGAAGGAAGGAAGGAAGGAAGGAAGGAAGGAAGGAAAAAAGGGAGGAGGAAGGAGGGAGGGAGGGAGGGAGGGAGGGAGGGAGGAAGGAAGGAAGGAAGGAAGGAAGGAAGGAAGGAAGGAAGGAAGGAAGGAAGGAAGGAAGGAAGGAAGGAAGGAGAGAGAGAGAGAGAGAGAGAGAGAGAGAATGAATAAGAATAAATCAATCCTGGGGTGCACAGACACAGTTTCCCAATGTTTCGCCTGGAAGCCCTGCTCCGTCATCTTAACCCTGCTGCAGACTAGGGTTTAGCACTTACCTTATCCTGACCCCGAAGTGTCTTAAACTCAAGCTCAGTTTAAAATTCCAAACATGGAGCTGGAGAGATGACTCAGTCTAGTAAAAGGAAACCCTGCGCTTGTCTGACAACCCGAAAGGGCTGCATGTGGCAGCACAGTCTTGTAATCGTAGCATTGCTGAAGGTCAGACAGGAGGATCCCTGGACCTTCCTGAGCAGCCCATACAGGCCAAGCAGTGAGCTACAGTTTCAGTGAATGTGCCACACTCCTGAAGGACAAGGGAAAGGCACCTCTTGTAGAACGTAGGTAGGGTCATTTTCTATCACCAACTTGAGTTGCCCTGGGACTCACCGGCTCTGATGTAAGCCATCATAGCAGCCTCACTCCTCCCGACTCACTGTGTTCCTCTGTCATCCTCTCTATAGAAGGCAGGTCTAACCAGCCCCAAAGCAGAGGCTGATGGTCAGAATGAGCTTGACTACTGATGGCACCAATTTTCGAGACGTACACATGACACCACTGGTGGCCGCCCACTCATGATCATGCAGAGTCTGCAAGAACAAGCTGCCTGATTCCAGCACACCGTTCTGACCCAGGAATGGGGATTATATGAAAATCACATTTAAGGGCGGGATGGGGGGTTAAGGTCTCTGCCCATCTTTTCAAACATCAACTGTTTCTACCTCTCTGTCCCAAGTCCATCTCTCCCTTTCAGAAGTGCCAAGCCTGTCCTCCACTTGACATTCTGAACATTTGCTCTCTCTGGGTCACTCCCCTTGCACGACTGACTTACTTTTAGCCTTAATGTGTCAATCTTACACAAAGATTAGAAATTCCTTTCGAACTTGTTGCTGTTGAGAGAGGAAAATGAACCACTGAGTCCGTAACCAACAGGAAAAGTCCAATGTCACATGACATGGTACCCTGACCTCTTTACATTCTTTATGTCTAATTCATTGCAGCAAGCACTGAGAGATAACACGGTTGCAGGGAAGACTTCCGGCCTTGAGTCTGTGATGTCAGGAAAAGGGCCTGCTCTCTCCAGCCTTTATTTTCCTCAAATATAATGCAAGAGGAACTGTACCCACTGTCAGAATTAATTTCGACTGTCAATGTGATGCAAAGGTAGGGTCACCTAGAAAGAGGGACCTCAGTTGAGGACCTGCCTAGATCAGGTTGCCCAACGGCCATGGCCCTGTGGCATTTTCTTAATTGCTAATTGATATAGGATGGTCTAGCGTACTGCAGCAAGTGTCATCCCTGGGCAATAGGCTGTATAAGAAGGGTAGCTGCTGAGCAAGCCAGGTACTTGCCTTGCGCTCCACATCTGGCATCCCTTAATGATGGACCATAACCTGGAGGCCGAGCAAGCACCGTCCTCCCTGAGCTGCTTTCGGCTAGTGTTGACCACAGCAAGAGCAACCTCAAACGCCCACTTCACAGTCTCTAAGCCCAGGGTAGGTGTCAGTCTTCCCATGATCACCTCCAGCTGCAGCATACCTCTGATCTCATCTGGGTATCTGTCTCTTGCCACCAAGCAGGCTCCTGACCCAACCTTTCTTATCTTTAAATATCATTTGAGGCAAAGCCCTGCCTAAGGCAAGATCAGAAGCAACTCCCTAGCTTGAACTCATTCCCATTCTGGGGAAACATAGATCTCAAAAGACCCAGAACAAAGCCGGTTCCCACCAAACCCCTCAGGCAATATGATTCTCCGTGGCAGGCACAAACATTCCTTAAGGACAGAGTGAACAACACGGAAAATGAGTGTTTGTCGCTCTGTCTGGCAGGGATCCTGCTGCTGACTCAAAGGACAAGGGCATTGGAGAGAGGAATTACTCATTGCCGTGTGTGTGTGTGTGTGTGTGTGTGTGTGTGTGTGTGTGTGTGTGTGTGTGTGTGTGTGAGAGAGAGAGAGAGAGAGAGAGAGAGAGAGAGAGAGAGAGAGAATGAGTGTGTATCTGTGTGAAGGGGGCCTCTAAGCAACTGAAGCTGCCCCCTGCTGCAGACACGAGCCGCACACTGAACATCATACCTGTTTTGTGGCTTAGTTTTCTTGGTAGACCCCCCCCACCCCACCCCACCCCCGCCCAGTCCAGGCACTGACCATTAAGCACAAATTTTGAGATATCTGCCCCGCCCAACATGCATCAATAGATGGAAGGTACAAACACTACAGCAAGGACGCAGTCCACAGACTCTGCCTCGTTTTCCAAGCAGCAGCCTCGCCTCTTCCAGCTTGCAGCTCAGTTGCCATTTCACACGTTTACCTAAAGTTAAAAACTCACGTTCTGGGTACAGACCATCCTTGACAGGTTACATCCAGGTCCTGCAGCATAATGGCAGTTTGAGCATCATCTGGGAAGCTCTTACAATAACAAGATCTCTGGCTTTCAGCTGAGAAAGGCTGAATTAATAGCTCAGAGCTGGAGCCCAGAGATATGCTTTCCAGCAAGAGGTTATATGATCACCCATTCACTCCCTGGCTGCTTTAAGGTTTAGTAAGTTCAGATCTTTCTGTCTGAAACAGTAAGGTTCACATTCACTGAGAAGCCTTGATCCCCAAACCTGGCATGCTAATAAGGTGCCATTAATAGAGAGAACACTCAATGTTGACCTCTGGTCAGCTCCACAGGTACCTGCAATGGCGAATGCACATGCACACATACGCATAAGCCTTCTCTCCCCAGCCACTAAATAAATGAAATCAATTCAGTATATACGGGTGGGCTACTTCTGGGCTCAGTATTTCTCATTGATCCATGTGTTTATTTACCCATTACAACCACACTATTGTGATTACTGGATCAATGTGGATAGATTCTTCACAGTCTATCTTTGTCTACATTGTTTTTAGCTGTTCTGGGATTTGTGCTTTTTGCACAAGAATTTTAGAATGCTCGTGTCTATATTTGATTCAAAACACTTGTGAAATTTTAGTAGGAAATTTTATAAACATACAAGATCAACTTAGGGACACTTGACATCTTAAATATGTTGAGTGTTCTAATCCATGAACATAGTATGTAGCTCCATCTGTTTACGTCTTTGAAATTTTATAATTTTAAGCACATAGATGCTTTTTAAAAGTTAAAGCTGAGCTTTCATTTTAACTTAGTTTTAGCGTTCGTGGTCCTGTTGTTTTTTATAACTTGGTTTCTACATTTTCATATTCGGTATATATCTATGTGATTTTCGTGTGATATTTGATTCTTACATAACCTTGCCTATACTATTTCTAACAGCTCTCTTTGGAATTTTACCGTGTCATTTATAAAACGAGACCGATGCTTTTATTTCCTCGGTTCTAATCTATGTGCTCTCTATTTATGTTCCTGTTTGATTTCAGAGTCCAGTACTCCCAGGACTTCGTGATGAATTAGAAGCATTAAAGTGAAATCCTTCTTTTGTTCTAGCTCCTAGAGGCTAAATGTTCAATCTTTTAACATCGAGCTGCATGTATTCTGTGGCTTATCTTTATTAAATTTAGATAATTATCCTTTATTCTGTTTAATAAGTATTAGAATTTATCAAATATTTCCAAAAAATGCATCAATTACTATAATCACATGAGTTCCCTTCTTAAGTTTGCTGACATGTTGAATAACTTGACTGATTTTTAATATACTGAACTAGATTTATTTATATACCCCAAAGCTCTTTGGCCATATTTTTTGTACATTTCTGAATTAAAACTGTTTATATTTTGGCAAAGTTTGATTTTAGGTGCAGAAGTGATATTATCTGATAACTCTGTTTTATTTTTTTTCTGTTTCTAGTATTAGTGTGATATTGGTCATATGAAGTAAGTAAGTAATTATTTCTTCCTCTTGTATTTTCTGAAAGAGATTGTGTGAAAGTGATGTTAATCCCCCTTTAAATGTTCAGTAGAATTGCCTATGGGCTTCAATACTACCCCAACACTCTAAGACTGATATCAAAAAGAAGAAGCCACTTCCCCAGGACAGTATTATGACCCCCCTCTTTTCCCTTAGAACAAGCCCTACCAACATATCAGTAGCTAGAGCCACTAGGGCAGTATACCACACTGAGTGACTTAAACAACCTCAATTAACCGCTTTGTGCTTAAAGCAGCTAGACATCAGGAATAAAGGCATTCAGTTGGCTGACTGCTTCTCTGTACTCTTGAGGGCTTCAAGCTTAAGTTGTGGTTACCTATTTTCTCCTCCTCTAGTTGACTATTTGCCAGACCCCCTATGCTATCTGAACAAGAAAGAGAAGCCTCCTCCCCCTCCAAAAAAATCCCGTTCTTTACATGTCTGGATCCAATTGGTTCCACATTTTAAAGATATCCTCAGAATATTCCTCAAGCTTCCCAGATTGTAACTTATGAAAATAGAGGCACCATTTTTAACATACTACAGCAGTCAGGAAAACCTGAGACACACATAGTTGAGAAATGGTGCAAAGTAGAAGGCAAGCTGGAAGATACAGCTACCTCACACAGGACCTTCAATGACCTAGAAACTACTTGTGGGGAGGCCAGCTGTGACCCACAGAAAGGGAAGCAGCAGAATGAGGCAGCAGGCTCCAACTAAGAAGAGCCAAAGCTGAAGGGAAGTAGCCACCACTCCTTCATCTGAGCCCGGTCTCATGGGTTGACGGTGGACTGAGGCAGACAGTGTCTGTGTGGAGATCGACTCTAAGCTCCAGGGCCATGGAGGTAAATCTTCATTTAGATCAATGAGATCTGTGCTTTACAAGTACGCTCAATCTCCCTCATCAAAGAGACCTTCTGAACAAACGATGGCGAGAAGCTATGGTGGACACTCCATTGTTGAGAGAGCTGCTGCCCAGAAGAAAACAGCAGTGTGACAGATCAAGGAGAGAAAGGGGAGAAAATGACTTGATGCCAGCCTTGGTCCTCTTTGAGTAGTGGCTCAAAATGGTAAAAAAACAAAAACAAACAAACAAACAAACAAAAAACAAAAAAAAAAACCAAAAAAAAAAACTGTGCCTGTGCCACTCATTGATTCCTGCATCCTGTGGCAGAAACTTTCCTCTGTCATCAGGCTATGAAGTTCTATCATTTTGAATTACTAAGGTAACTACAGCCATTTGACTGAGAGGTAATTCTCAAACCATTACTCAGCCGATTTGCTTTCTAACTGAGATATCAATTTTCAGCCTAACACTAACATATTCTTAACAGGGAAATGAATACAAGCAAACACATGCTTCTATGAACAATTGCAATTAGCATTATAATAAACAGAAATTTATTATAGAATTATTACAGAAATGGAGAGTAACTTTCCACTGTTATAAGCATGTATCTTATATCACGGTGTGATAAGCACTGATTGGGAGAATTAGCTTAATGAAGTTAAACTTATTTTATACTAGGAAAGAAAACTGGTTGCGCTTAGCTTTAAAGACAAATGTTGTTGATCTGCACACAGACATTTCCAGCTGCATTCAATGTGGATCTGGGTATAGTATACAAAATCCACACCCCAACAACTGATACCCCTACATTGTCTCCTTTGATGTTGAAGCTGTGAGTTGGGAATGGGCACTGGCCAGATGGATCTGAGAGCTCCTCTACCTCACTTAAGGGCAATCTTTTCCGGCCAAAGAACACCCACCTTGAGTGGAAACCTTCTCTAGAGGTAACCATAGAACTCAATTCTTTTAAGTTCTGCCAAATGAAGCCACCACTGAGCAGCATGTGGAAGAGGAAAGGCTGCCCAAGAACGAGGTAAGGGCCTGAAAAGGCAGTCTCTGCCCCACTTGGCGATGCATCCCATATATAGTCATCAAACCCAGACACTATTAAGGATGCCAACAAGTACTTACTGACAAGAGCCTGATAGAGTTCTCTCCTGAGAGGCTCTGCCAGTGCCTGAAAACTACAGAGGTGGATGCTCTCAGCCAACCATTAGGCTGAGCACGGGGTCCCCAATGGAGGAGTTAGAAAAAGGACCCAAGAAGCTGAAGGGGTTTGCAGGAGGAACAACAATATGAACCAACCAGTACCCCTCAGAGATCCCAGCGACTAAACCAACCAACCAAAGAGTATATATGGAGGGACCCATGGCTCCAGCTGCATATGTAGCAGAGGATGGCCTTGTCGATCATCAATAGGAGGAGAGGCCCTTGGTCCTGTGAAGGCTCAATGTCCTAGTGTAGGGGAATGCCAGGACAGGGAAGAGTGAGGGAGGGAGTTTGTGAGCAGGGGAAGGGGAATGAGATAGGGGGGCTTTTGAAGGGGAAACCAGGAAAGGGAATAACATTTGAAATGTAAATAAAGAAAATATCTAATAAAACAAACAAATAAAAAAAGAGTTAAAAACTACATAAAGCATGTTTAAAAAAAAAAAAAGAAAAGAAAAAAAAGAGAGAGAGAAGAGAAAAGGCAGTCCAGACACGAGGGCAGGGGAGGGTTACAAACTCCCAAGCTTGTGCTTCTGCCTGCTCATGACAGGGTGTGACACGAGAGTGGACATGAGAACTGAGACGCCTGGTGGTTTGGATGGGGCCTGTCCCAGCTGTCAGCTCCACAACCTCACTGCTTGCTGGGGGCATGCTAAAAGAGCAAGCTACTGAGCTACATCAATGCTAGCTTACAGGATCGTGGGATGTTATAAATGCAGCTGTAGCTCTTTAAATACCATCAAGTAGGACATCACCCAAGAGAAAGTAGATAAGGAAAACTTAATTTTGAATAGGGAAAGAAATAGTGGTTATCACTGACCAATTTTTAAACACAATTTCAAAAGCTCAGACAATACAGGCGGATAGTAAGTCCATGGTGTCGTGTGTGTGTGTGTGTGTGTGTGTGTGTGTGTGTGTGTGTGTGTGTGAATTCTCTGAGAGAGAACAAATGTTTTCCTAGATTTTACTCTAGAGAGACAGCCTACAGTGTAGCAGCAGTTTTAAGATGACCAACACTTTGCTCTAAACCCTCCATTTTCTGTAACAGGACCAATTTTCCAAAAAGGTAGTGGTGCCACAGAGCCTGCTTCCTACCTGTGCTGGTGTTCGGGCCAGGCCCGGGGCAAGGGCAAGGGCCAGCCAGCAGTGGCACTGAGCCCTGGGCCGGGGGTGGGGGCTGCCCATCGCTCAGCTGCTTGACCCGCTTTCGATGGGATTTGCCGTCATAATGGACCTGGGCCTGAGCAGCGGAGTTTAGCTGGATGTTGCACACTTCACAGAATGAGAAGAGAATCTTCTTCTTCTCTTTACTGAACTGGTCCCCAGGCCTGTCGCTCTTTAACCCCTTTTCTTCAAAGCCCCGTAGGAAGGTTGCCATGTTCATGATTCCATCTTTACAACGGTTGTCGGGGCTTGAGTAGTTCTTGATAACTGAAAGAAAAAATACAAGGGCCTATAAATTTATATGTGCTCTCATATCCTCCAGTGCAGGTATAATTCATTTTTAATGGTTGGTTTGAGCGGATATGATCTTCAGCCAATCTGAGATTTTTACACCCCTCCTTTTCCTATTGCCTCTCCCTCTCTCTGTCCTGTTAACTCCTGCCCATCCACAAGACCTTAGCTAGCGGTGGTCATCTCCGTGGAACGCATTCTGAACCCAGAGAAAGGACAGGACCTGGCCATGTGTGGCACAGACCTATGTGACTTCCTTCACAGAGTCCATGACATTGTATAGTCCATGTTTCAGAAGTTATTTGTCATGTGTCCAAATCCTCCACTAAGTATGATCTCTGTGGGGACAGACATCTCTTCTCTGCAGATGGCTTAGCCCTAGAACTGCACCTTTTACATAGTAGGCCTGTAAACATCTGTTTAAATCAGGAAGGAGTGTTTTGAACACAGAATTGTTCCAAAGAACACGTGAAGACAAAAATAAACAGAAAGAACACACACACACACACACACACACACACACACACACACACACCAAACACCACACATAATACACACACACACACACACACACACACACACACCAAACACCACACATACCACATACATACACACACACACACACCCCAAACACCACACATACCACATACACACACACACACCAAACACCACACATACCACATATACAGACACACCCCAAACACCACACATACCACATACACACACACACACACACCAAACACCACACATACCACATAAAAAAACACATAGCACAGATACACATATGCCATACACAACACCACACATACCACATACATACACACACCAAACACCACACATACCACATACACACACACATACACACACACACACCACAGACACATATATGCCATACACAATAACACACACACACACGCACACACACAAGCAGAACCACGCCAGAGTTAGGGTTGAGAAAGATTAAAAACATAGTATGGCTACAACTTACACTGAATTGTGTTCTAAAAGCCCCTTTACAAATCAGTCAACTGGAATTTGCACATATTTTCTTGCAGACGTAATGAAACAAATTGTAAATTTCCAGGTTAGCCCATAAATATCAATTTAATCTTTGATAAGCCTGAAATGTAGAGCATCTGGAATAAAAAATAAATAGAAATACAGTATTAGAGCAAATCAATGCATATGTTAAAGGAGTAGAAGAGAATCTGAGTCTGGCATAATTTTGTGTTTAAATTCTGATCTTTTCTTTCATTTGTTAGATAGAAAACAGGATCATGAAGAGTAATAACCCTCCTATGGGATTTTCAGAGAAAGCTTCAGCACCCCGAGCCCCTCGGTTCATGAACGTGACCCTGCCTTTTCTCATCTACTGCTCAGTTCTACGCTAAATGGGGAAGTGCTCTTTCTAGTCCTCCCCAGGTTGCTGGCATTTCTGCTTGTGCCTATGTTCTGTGTCTTGGATTGAGCAAGGAGAAAGCCACTCTGAGAAGACAGAGCTATCCAGGCACAGTGACAAGCACCTGCAGTCCCACACTTAAGAGACAGAGGAAGGAGAATTTCCAGTTTAAAGCCAGGATGGATTGTACTCCAAAACTCATCTCAATTAAGACAGAATGAAAATAAAAATGAGAGTGAACAACTGGCCAGAAAGCGAGTGAAACGTGGCATGCTTGGGAAAGAACAGACTGAAGAGGATGGTGCCTGGCCAAGGAGGATGAAAAAAGAACCCATATAAAAGGATAATCAGGACTCATCATGACTGGTGATAGATTGTTGTGTATGGAATAAACTCAGGGGCTGCAATATTTTATTGGCTTTGAGTGATTATTTTATCCAAGTTTGTTTTGGGCTTTCTGGAAAGGAAGGAGAAACTAAACAGAAGTTCACAAGTGGTTGTTCACAAGCTGAATAACGAAAATTCAGAAGGGTGTTACCATAAAGACATATGTTGATTCTACATGCAATATGCCAAATACATCTCTTATTTGTACACATATACCTAGCTGTGAGGACAGTTCACATCTTGCTTACTTGATACATAAAATATACTCAGCCCATATAGTAACTTACCTGGTGCTACCATTTTAAGGGATTCTATAAAACTTTGCTTATTCGTCCTGGCTTAATCAGCTATCTTCCTTTGAATCTACACAAATAGGCTGGAGAGATGACTCAGCAAGTAAAGACCCGCGGTGCCAACCCTGACAGCCTAAGTCCAATTCCCAAGACCTACATGGTGGATGGATAAAACTGATTCCCACTTCCACACATGAAATGTGGCATGCCTGCCCCGTAACTAAAAAACTGGAGGGAAAATCCACACAAAGTATACATAAATAGCAACTACGCAGTTCCCATAGCTAAGTTTGAAAATTAGAATTATTATTAAAACGAAATTTGAATTACACACATATAAATACTTTTGTTTTTGACTTCAAATCCAAAACCTCGACACACTTCAGAGCGTCAGTGCCATATGAAAGTCATGCTCACACATCACTATACCTCCTCTCCGAATGTTCAAATGTAAGAGTTGTCGAATGAGATGAATTGACAGACAGACAGACAGTTCTTAAATGAGCTAACCCATGTTGCACCCTGGTGAGAACAGTAATCACTGTAAAGCAAGCAAACCTGGGATGGCGAACCTTGCAAAGCCAGACCATCACTAGCCCTGACTGCAGCAATGGATCCTGAGAGCAGCTAAGATCCTTGAGTCACCTAAGGGCTGCTCTGTTTGGGCCTTTCTCCTGAAAATCTGACACTTCCTAATGTCCCTGTCCTTGCGCTTGTTGTAACTGAATGTGGTATCTCATAGAAGCAAGATATCTGCCATGTTATCCCCACCCCTTTAAATCTGAATTGAAACAATGACCTTGTTTTTGTGTATTATAAAAAGGCAACCCAGTTGCCTCTGCCTTTCTGGCTACTGTAAGTTGTCCTAGAAACAAGCTATACTTTACATTGGTTTCCACGTGAATACCCAGAAATCAGGAGCCTGTAAAGTATATGCCCCCTCCCAGAGCTATTTTCCTAAGGGATCCTTCAACCCTTCAGAACTACATCCACGGGCCTCTTTGGCAAGGCTGCAAGACAATGATGCCTTAAGCGATGTTCACCAACTCCTAGTTATCAGTCCAAGACCTGATTTTATTCACCACACCTCCTTGGCTTCTTAGGGGAAAGCGAAGCTGGTTCACACTAACAGCCACTTGCAACCAAAGTATATTTAGCTACAGAGGTCTTGGGAAAAGGACCTAGAGGTGGCACATATCAGAGTTTTGACATCCACATTGGATCCAAGATGACATCATGTCAGTCTTACACCCAGTGTGGAGTGATAGCATCTATAATGTCAACTTTCTGGCTAAGGGTAAGGTGAACAGTGAGTCTAAGTGGAGGGCAAGAGAAAAATCTCACGTGTTATTTTAATTTTTTTTTTAATCAGACTCTCCCAGATGACATGTTTTGTATGCATGGGGCAGAAAGCCCTTCAGGGATGCTGAGTTTTTTTGAAAGCAGTAAGCAGCATGCTGCTTTAAGTAAACCAGAAGGTGTCTCACCAGGAGGAGCAGGCAAAATATTCTGTGCTCTTTTTGTGTTATTTCTCGAGATGGCCCACACTTTGTCACCCATGAAAGAATAGCATATTCTGATACAAGTTAATGTATGAAAAGGTGGCTCTGTGAGATGCCTTTTAGAAAGTGAACTGAAGGCCCAAATTGGATGATCAGTATGTATCAAAATGAGTGATGTTAAGTGATCAAGTGGTGACTGACGGGATGAACTTTTCTAAGGAGAAACTTATCTCTAGAACCGGTCCCATCTGCATAGCTGTCCAGTTGTTTTTTTTTTTTTTTTTNTGTGCTTCTAGAAGTTTCTTCCATTTGATTTTCTAATTAATTAATTAGTTGTTTTGCATCCCAAGTATTGCCCCTGTCAGTTCCCACCTCATTGAGGTCCTCCCCCACCCCTCCCCTTCTCCTGTGAGAGGATGACCACCCCCCCCCCACACACACACAATATGCTCCCATCCTAGCGCATCAAGTCTCTGCCAGATTAGGCACATCTTGAAAAAAAGTTTGAACTCAGCTCTTAGGGGCACACTGATCCTTCATTTGAGGGAAAATGTCTTAGAGGCTCTCTTTAGTATGTGAAGGGAAAAACAGAGGCTCAGAATACTGGGTAATGGCCACTCTGGAGTGATGATTCCAAGGATGTCAATCTGCCTTCCATAGCTGGACAAATGGCATCCTCACCACCACACAGCTGCACCTCCAAAAATGATATTTTCTTTCATAAAGTATTTCTTTCTTCTAAGTGGATTTAAGTTTACCGTTCCTGACAGTTTTTGTTACATTCTGGGAGATGAGTGTGTTCCCGCCAGCCTTGGGAGACTAGAAGAGACCCCATGGCAAGGAGTGAAGCAGAAACACCCTGCAGTAAGAGAAGAACGTCAAAGGGAGGCTGAGGCTCTGCCCAAAATAGCTGCTTGATGGCACATATTCTGGATAAATAGCACAATTTCATAGCAAGTCCCCTTTTTTTCTGAAATTGTCCAAAGGCAAAAAAAAAGGGGGGGGGGGGTGGACAATCATAAATTGTGTGGATATGTTTAGGAAACAAAATATTTCCACTATCTGTCTTCCCAAAGATTGACAGGCAATGGGGAATAGAGGGGCCATCATCGTAGAGGAGCAGAGGCCTATGGTTCAGGTATCCCCGGAATGAGGAGAGACGCTGCTGCCTCCTGACACATAGTGACAGGCCTGAGGGTTCGCAGAAAAGACTTTCACAGTGGTGACACCTCTGGAGGGTTTGGTCTCAGACACAAAGGGGACCTCTCTCTAGCAGCAGCATTTAGTTCTCCTCTAGTGTCTTTCTGTCCCTTCTCAAAAGACCTCTGGGGATGAAGAGGGGATCAGTAGGTAACACTGCAGCCTGCTCTTGCTGATAACCCAAGTCTGCTTCTCAGCGCACATGGCTGGTGGCTCACCTGCTCCCCAGCTAGGGAAATCTGATGCCATACTCCTGCCTCCATTTGTATTGCACTCACATACATGCAAGCATGCATGCAAAATTAAATAGAAAAGCAACACCTTAAAAATAAAACACATCCCTAACTCATCAGTGAAGACAATGAAACTTAACAGATGATCTTGTCACTATGGAGCATTGGGGTGGCCCCTGGGGCAAAGGGTGTCGGGAGGTAGCAGCAAAGGGCTAACTGATGCTGCTAACCTACAATAGAGGGAGGCAGTGATTCAGAACCAGTCTGCTGGTGAAGACACTGAAAAACTGAATAATAACACCTCAAGAGTCCCCGGACACTGAAAAACTGTATAATAACATCTCAAGGGTCCCCCAGATCCTGAAAATAAATGGAATTCCTGCATTGAGTCAAAATTTACATTTGTGTATTGATTGATTGTGTGTTGGCAGTAGAAGCTAGAGTTGTGCAAGCATGCTGGACAAGAGCGCAACCTATGGGCTACATCCTCAGATCTGCATTTCTATATTTGTAGGATATTGTGGACAAACAGGGAAGGACATTTGAGTATCTAAGCATAAAGCAAACAAGCTGTATTCTCATTAATCATAACAGACAGAAAACCAATCAGATGGCTGGCACTGAGAAGGTATTCTATAAGCCCAAGCAAGTGATAGAATTCAAATGTAGTTTAGCTTTACTCAAAGGCTGCCAGTGAATTTAGTCTTGACTTTCTAAAGACCTGAAAGCTGAATGTGTTTATAAACAGATGTCTTTTCTGGAAACCTTGATCTTCAAAGTAGCCCAAGGCCATCAAACTCAGACAGCCTTAACAATGAGAATGCAATTTATTCTTAATGCCTGAATATGTTTCAGCTTTAATTGTATACTTCAGGTAAAGCAGGGACTGAAGCTATCTTTTATATTCCTGTTTGAAACAGAGTCTCCATCTGTAGCCCAGGCTGGTCTCACACTTGTAATCCTCCTGAGCCAACTTTCTGCGTGCTGGGACTGAAGGCATGCACCAATACATCTAGCTTTCCTATATGCTTAATCCATGCAGCACACGAGCAGAGGAACATGAATGCTTCCTAGTGCAAGCCACAAGAGTGCAATAAACATGCTGACTTGGAAAGCTGTTAATGTTATATACAAAACAATGAGTGGAATGCTTAGTTAAACAGAGGAATAGATTGACTGCTGTACAGACCTAGCTAAAGAGATACAGAGTGTATACTCATTTTGAGATACAAATATTTAAGCAGTTAAATGATTTTAGGATAGAAATTAGATTGTACCATAATTTTAATCTTTAGAGAATTATGTGATATGCTAGCTTTCATGATATTAAATAAATAATCTTCAAGCACTACATTTAATTTTTATATATTTAATTTAATTACAGCATGAACGTTCCTAGAAAGAAAAAAAAAAAGAATACTATTTGGGAATTCTCTTCTTTGGGGGATGAATTAAAGGCAAAAGACCAGGTTTGCAAACTTAGAATGATTACTCTAAGGAGATCATTAAGTACACTTACACCTAAAATATGATATAGTTTTTTTATTTCTATATATCGAGTTATATTAATGATAGATTAAAGTTTATTCCTCCCAAATCAACACTTGGCTTTTTATATTCAACTGAACAATGCTTTAGGAAACCCTTCCGGCCATAAGAGATGCTGCATCTGGGCTACAAACCCCTCTTTTTTTGAATTTTAATTTTAATTTTTTAATGAAAATATATCTTTCTCTCTTCCCTTTCGTCCGTTAGCCCCCTCAATGTACCTGCCTTGCTCCCTCTCAAATTTCATGGCTTCTTTTTACGTTATCTGCTACTGATGCATATAGAACCACATAAATGTCACCTGTTGGGTCCATTTAGTGTCACCTGTATGTATAGGATTTCAGGGCTGACCACTTGGTATTCGATAAACAATTGTGGGGGGGGGGTCTCATCTCTGGGGAAGGCTATTTCTCCTATGATAAGCATCCTTAGTTGCCTGGAGATCTTTGTCTGGGGGTAAGGCCCTATAAGGTCCGCTTTCTATGTTAGTGTATATTTTAAAAAAAGACACCAACAAGTACAACAGCAATAGACACACATAAACCTCTTTATGGTAAGGATGGCCGGACTCCACCTGGACTGTAGCCTACCTTGTAAACCTGTGCAACACAAGACAGAGACAAAGCACAGGAGAGGGAACTTAGTGACAACTAATGAGGATCTCAGCAAGGACAGACATGGGAGCCCAACCCCTGCCATTGTCATTCACTGTCCGGGCCAGGGAATATCCAAGAACATTTTCCTGTGAAAACCCAGAAGTTTTGTATGAAGTGGGAGTAAGTAATCCCACCTGACAGGAGCCTCCTATTGCATGGAAGAGGGGACAGAAAGTCACTAGGTGGCTCCACAGAATGCTATAGAGTCCATCAAAGACTTTTGGCTTTAGATGCTGTGGTGGTTTGAATACGCTTAGCCCCAGGAGTGGCACTATTAGGAGGTGTTGCTTTGTTGGAGGAAGTGTGTCACTGATGGCATGGGCTTAAAGACCCTCATCCTAGCTGCCTAAAAGCTAGTCTTCTAGCCACCTTCAGATGAAGGGTAGATGCCTGTCTGGACACTGCCATGCTATCAAAGTGGTAACTTGGGTGATACTAGACTGAACCTCTGAACCTGTAAGCCAGTCTCTATTAAATGTTGTCCATATAAGAGTTGGATTGGTCATGTTATGTGTTCACAGCGGCAAAACACTAAGGCAGATGCTTTACTCTTGGCTCACTATTCCACTCCTATTCTCGAAAATGCTTTTGTGCTTTCTTAACCAAGGGTCTCTATTTCCCTTTCTGACCATTATGCCATGATGTAGTTCTTCGTCCAGGGACACAAGAGCCTGAATCAGGTACCGATCTGCCACTCAAGAGCAATCATGTTTTCTCTCTCCCTTCTCTTTATTTCAGTTTCACATTCTATCTGAGAGCTTACTCGTGCTTCCCTGGGTGCTTCGGGCTGCTTTCCTTGCTCTGAGAAGGCGCCCTTCATCTCTGCCCCAGGAGATGCTTGCAGACTCCACATCTGAGTCTGCCTGTGTGCTTGAAGGTATGACTCTCTCTCCTCCTCTCCTCCATCACCTTCTTCCCAGCAACTGCCAAGATTGACAGCTTGCCTGTCCTCCCGTTTTTTCTCTCGCAGTTGTCCTTAAGCTATAAAAACATAAAAGCAGTGATGATTTCATTCAGGTCACTGCCAGTACCAGACTCACTCTTGGCTGTGGGCAGTTTCCATCATGGGCCCTTTCTCTCAATCATGAAGATTTTCATACCCAGCATCACCAAAGGCCATTCTTCCTAACACATCAAGTAGACTTTGTGGGCAAACACATTTACAAACACTTGACCAGTTCTCAATTATGATAATTTGCTCACAAAGAAAACTATTTCTTGGGTAGTACATTGGTGTGGCATTTGTAGGAAAGGAAGGAAGGAAGGAAGGAAGGAAGGAAGGAAGGAAGGAAGGAAGGAAGGAAGGAAGGAAGGAAGGGCAATCAAATTTATATAGGCTTATTTTTGAGCTAGTAGGTCAAATAAGGATATTTTTGCCCAGGAAAAATGCTAAAGTGCCAAGTCAACAGATGTAACCTGGGAGCACCTCAAGTGAAATGCAGCGAATAACCACTTATACACACAACACACTCCTCTGTACCTTGAGAGCATTAAAGAGCAACTAAGCTGTTGAAAACACAAAGTCCTGCTAGGCTGTTCATGTGTAATTTTCCCACACTTACCACTTACAAGAAGAAGCAAACCTTAACTCATGATTTATTTGAGGGACTAGTAGTGACTATACCACACACACACACACACACACACACACACACAAACACAAACACACACCGAATATAATCGTAATTGAAACATTTTGTTTCCCTCTTGGAAAATAATTTTTAATCTTCTTTAAATTTCTTTAACCCAGTTGTGCTTCATTTGTGAAATTACTTTGCATTTTCTCATTACAAAAACTAATGTGCTTATTGTCCACAATTAGTGGAGTCAGAGTAATGATGACTAAAAACAGGGAGATGTGCTTTCTAAAAATTGGCATGATTTGAAGATGTATATGGCATTTCAATGAATCAAGTGCAACCAAGGCAATTCTGAAGAGCAATTAAGGTGAACGGCTTGGATCGACAGAGGTCACAGACTAGCAGGAGGCTACAGTAAGACATCCTGGTTTTAGTTGAGGGGGAAAAAAAATAAACTCACCAGAATAAAGGAATCAGTTCACACAAAGACCATGGTGTGTATGGTGAACAGATGTGCATGTGTGAGTTTGTGTACTGAGGACACAATTGATTAATATAGTGAAGAAAGGATAGCAATTTCCATGAATGGAGTTGATTGGTGTCTATTTTTTTTTATTAAAAAGTATTTTGCTACTTACTGCATACCTCAGGCTTGTCCTTGCCTTGGAGGATGGCGAGGGGTGACAGGAGGAGGCATAGGTAAGTGGTGATGGCAATAGGCATAAGGGTGATGGTAGTAGGTAGAGGTGAGGGGACACAGTGTCTGGCACAGGTGAGGGGTGATGTAGGCACAGGTGAGGGGTGGTGGTGATAGGTGATAGGTGGTAGGTATGGCTTGAGGAGTGCACAGCTTTCATGACTTCAAAGTAGGCAAAGACATAAAAAGAACTGACACCAAAACAAAATAAATATTAAATATATTAAAATCAAAATTATTTCTTCAAAAGGCCCTTGGTGTAACAATGTTTATATGCCCCAGTACAGGGGAATGCCAGGGCCAAGTAGTGGGAGTGGGGGGTGGGGCAGGGCGGGGGGAGGGTATAGGGGACTTATAGGATAACACTTGAAATGTAAATGAAGAAATTATCTAATAATAATAGATAAATAAATAAATAAATAAATAATTTCTTCAACCAAGGATACCTACCAACTAAGTTATTGAAAAAGATATTTTCAATTCATGTACATTCAGAGAAGGATTAAGTTTTGCTACATAAAATCTCTTCTGAAGCTTTAAAAACCATCAATTCAACAGAAAAATGAACCAAAACTCTAAATTTAGAAGATAGTCCTCCAGCAAGAAGTCAGGTCATAGAAAGGTACCCCAGCTATTTAGGCATCCCAGAAACACAAATGAACACTATGATGCGACCCTAGTGAAAACAGAAACAACAGAAAACATGATGTAGTTAATGAGGAAACAGAAAAATCAAACCTGATACACAGATGACAGATGAGCACACTACTACCAATCATTTATGAAAACTGGAAAAATCTACTAAAGTAGAACATGTGTACACTTGAAGATGCAGCAACTTCACCCTTAGGTATACAACCAACATATATGTAGATGTACTCTTTGAATATACACATATCCATTAAGATTTGTATGAAAGCATTATTTATCTTAGACCTACACTAAAAAGTACCCAAATGTCCACCAAGAGTATATATGGTGTGTTATTTTAAAACTAACAAAAAACGGATAATGAATATGAGCACATACATTGTGATATATTAATTCAATATATTAATTCAAGAAGAGAATAACATACATAAAAAAAGAATGGATGCTTTCTAGCTACATACAACAATATGGGTGAACTTCAAGAATAACACCAGTTAGTTACCACTGACCCTCTCAGCCTTTCCTTCCAGCCCATCTCCATTTCTTTATGTCAGCACTGATCCACAGAAATGCTCTAAACCAGGGACCTCCAGCAGCCACACTGGGCTGGAACAGTCAGACATTCTACAAACTCAGAAAGTCCATAGATTCTAGCCTAGACTACTATACCCAGCAAAAGTATCGGTCACAATAGATGAAGAAAGAAAAACATTACATGATAAAACCACAATCAATAAAATGAAGAATAGGTTCTTTAAGAAAAATCAATAAAAAACTCCACAATCAATAAAATAAAGAATTGTTCTTTAAGAAAAATCAACAAGACTAACAAAACCTTAGCCAGCTTAACTAAAACATGGACAAAGAAGATGCAAAATAATAAAATTAGAGATAAAAAGGAGGACATTACAGTAAACATCAAGGAAATTCAACAAATCATGGGGACATACTTTTAAAATCCACCAAACTGGTAAACCTACAAGAAATGTATGAATTTCTTGATAAATAGACCTACCAAAATTAAGTCAATACCAAATTAATTTAAGCAGATCCATAACCTCTAATGAAATATAAATAGTAATTAAAAGTCTCTCAAACAATGATAGTTGGATAAATAGATAGATAGATAGATAGATGCCTAGGGAAAGATGGACTCAGAACAGAATTCTACCAAATCTTCAAAGAACTAATGCTAATAATCCTCAAATTGTTTCATAAAATAGAAACTTAAAAAAAATATTTTCTAACCTTGGGACTGAACTTGGCAGGCAGTCCCCACAGTCTCCAAAAGACTGCCCCACAGGTGCCCTAGCATGCCCAGGATCTCAGAATCACTGGTGAGTGAAACACAACACCTATTCCAACAGAACCTGGATGCCTGGAGCACAGATACAGGAACCCTGCCTGATCAATGGCTTGGGTTCCTTCTGGTCCGCACTGTTCTACCTTGGTTTAGAACCCAGTGGACAGCCCTATGGTCCCCAGAGGACACTTCCAGGCCCACTAACACACCCAGGATCTTAGGATCCCAGGATGCAGGAGATTGGTCACACCAGGATCTCAGGGTCTCAGAGGAACCTCGATTGCCAAGAACTCTGGCACACCCAGAATCTCAGCATCACAGGATCTCAGAATCACAGGATCACTAAGAAAACTGGACTCTGAGAAGTTCTGACTCAACTGGAATTACAGGAAGGACATGCTCCAATCAGATATATCGAGGGCAGAGAGGACTTGAGATAATCAGATGGCGGGAGGCAAGCATAAGAACAGAAGCAAAAAAATAAAACAACAACAACAAAAAAAAAACAAGGTTACTTGGCATCATCAGAAGCCAACACTCCCACCATAGCAAGTCCTGGATACACCATTATACCAAAAAAGCAAGATAGGGACTAAAGTCACTTCTCATGATGATGATGATGGAGGACTACAAGAAGGACATAAATAATTCCCTTAAAGAAATACAGGAGAAAACATACAAACAGGTGAAAGAATTGAACAAAACCATCCAGGATCTAAAAATGGAAGTAAAAACAATAAAGAAATCACAAAGAGAAACAACTCTGGAAATAGAAAACATAGGCAAGAAGTCAGGAGCCATAGATGCAAGGATAACAAACAGAATACAAAACAGGGAAGAGAGAATCTCAGGTGCAGACGATATCATTGAAAACATTGACACAACAATCCAAGAAAATGGAAAATGCAAAAAGATACTAACCCAAAATATCCATGAAATCCAGGACACAATAAGAAGACCAAATCTAAGATTAATAGGTATAGATGAGAAGTAAGATTTCCAACTTAAAGGGCCAGTAAATGTCATCAACAAAATTATAGAAGAAAACTACCTCGCAACCTAAAGAAAGAGATCCATAAACAGACAAGAAGCCTACAGAACTCCAAATAGTTTGGACCAGAAAAGAAATTCCTCCCATCACATAATAATTGAAACACCAAATGCACAAAACAAAAAAAGAATATTAAAAGCAGTAAGGGAAAAAGGTCAAGTAACATAAAGGCAAACCTATCAGAATTACACCTGACTTCTCCCCAGAGACTATGAAAGCCAGAAGATCCTGGGCAGATTTCATACAGACCCTAAGAGAACACAAATGCCAGCCCAAGCTACTATACTCTCAATTACCATAGATGGAGAGAGCAAGATATTTTATGACAAAACCAAATTTACATAATTATCTTTCCACAAATCCAGCCCTTCAAAGGATAATAAAGGGAAAATTCCTACACAAGGAGGGAAACTACACTCTAGAAAAAACAAGAAAGTAATCTTTCAACAAACCTAAAAGAAGATAGCCACATGAACAAAATTCCAAATCTAACAACAAAAATATGAGGAAGCAATGACTTTTCCTTAATATCCCTTAATATCAATGGACTCAATTCTCCAATAAAAAGACATAGACTAACAGACTGGTTACACAAACAGGACCCAACATTTTGCTGCATATAGAAAACCCACCTCAGGGACAAAGACAGACACCACCTCAGAGTAAAAGACTGGAAAACAATTTGCCAAGCAAATGGTATGAAGAAACAAGCTGCAGTAGCCATTCTAATATCAAATAAAATCAACTTTCAACCTAAAGTTATCAAAAAAGACAAGGAGGGGCACTTCATACTCATCAAAGGTAAAGTTTGCCAAGATGAACTCTCAATTCTGAATATCTATACTGGAAATGCAAGGGCATCCACATTCATTAAAGAAACTTTAGTAAAGCTCAAAACTCACATTCCAGTGCACACAATAATAGTGGGAGATTTCAACACCCCACTCTCATCAATGGACAGATCCTGGAAACAGAAATTACACAGAGACACAGTGAAACTAATAGACATTGTTAAACAAATGGATTTAACAGATATCTACAAAACATTTTATCCTAAAACAAAAGGATATAATTTTTTCTCAGCACCTCATGGTACCTTCTCCAAAATGAACCATATAATCAGTCACAAAACAGACCTTATCAGATACAAAAATATTGAAATTATCCCATGCATCCTATCAGATCACCATGGACTAAGGCTGACCATCAATAACAGCATAAATAATAGAAAGCCTACATACATGTGGAAGCTGAACAAAACTCTATTCATTGATAATTTGGTCAAAGAAGAAATAAAGAAAGAAATTAAAGACTTTTTAGAGTTTAATGAAAATGAAGCCACAACATATCCAAACTTATGGGACACAATGAAAGCAGTCCTAAGAGGAAAACACATAGCTCTGAATAGCTCCAAAATGAATCTAGAGAGAGCATACATGAGCAGCCTGACAGCACACCTAGAAGCTCTAGAACAAAAGGAAGCAAATTCACCCAAGAGGAGTTAAAGGCAGGAGATAATCAAACTTAGGGCCGAAATCAACCAAGCAGAAACAAAAAGAACTATACAAAGAATCATTTAAGCCAGGAGCTGGTTCTTTGAGAAAATCAAGAAGATAGATAGACCCTTAGCCAGACTCACTAGAGGGCACAGGGACAGTATCCTAACTAACAAAATCAGAAAAGAAAAAGGAGACATAACAACAGAATTTGAGGAAATCAAAAAAAAAAAAAAATCATCGGATCCTACTACAAATGCCTATATTCAACACAACTGGAAACCCTGGATGAAATGGACAATTTTCTAAACAGATACCAGTACCAAAGTTAAATCAGGATCAGATTAATGATCTAAACAGTCCCATATCCCCTAAAGAAATAGAAACGGTGATTAATATTCTCACAACCAAAAAAAGCCCAGGACCAGATGGGTTTAGTGCAGAGTTCTATCAGACCTTCAAAGAGGAACTAATTCCAACACTCCTCAAACAATTCCACAAAATAGAAACAGAAAGTACTCTACCCAATTTATTCTATGAAGCCACAATTAATCTGAAGCCCAAACCACACAAAGACCCAACAAAGAAAGAGAACTTCAGACTAATTTCCCTTATGAATATCGATGCAAAAATAATAAAATTCTTGCAAACTGAATCCAAGAACACATCAAAATGATCATCTATCATGATCAAGTAGGCTTCATCTCAGGGATGTAGGGATGTTTCAATATATGGAAATCCATCAACATAATCCACTATATAAACAAAATCAAAGACAAAAACCACAGGATCATCTCATTAGATGCTGAGAAGGCATTTGACAAAATCCAACACCTGTTCATGATAAAAGTCTTGGAAAGAGCCCGCCATCTTTCCTCTGAGCCCATTGGATGCAGCTAGGGCCTGTCCTGCGCTTCACACAGCCCAGGACTTTAAGATCGATCGCATTGGGGTTATGCTTGAGTGCAGTGCAGAGGTGGTGTTGGGAGCAGTGGGTCAGCAGTTGCCCACAGGGGCAGGATCTGAGAACTCCACCCCACCGGAGGCTTGGCCTCTCCCAGCCAGAGCACCCTCCACCCCACCATTTTCCTCTGAGCCCAGCAACTCCAGGACTTTAAGATCACATCAGGAGCTCAAGGCTCGGGCCTCAGGTGCTATGCACTCTCTTAGGCTCCTCCGGGACCCTCCAAGCTATCTGGGGACCTCAAGTGAGCAGTGGGACAAAGCCTCTGTTCTAGCCCAATCTCGTGGAACCTAAGACACCAGCGTCGAGATTGATAGTGGCCCAGGGCAGAACAGCCCCTCCCTTCCGGTCTGGACCGGCCAGCCCAGCACCAGCTCAGGTCTCGGGCCACAGGTGCTGTGCACTCTCCTAGGCTCTTTCGGGACTCCCCAAACTATCTTGGGACCTGAGGTGGGCAGGGGAACACAGCCTCTGTTCCGGCCCAATCTCGTGGAACTTGAGACATCAGCCAGGAGATTGATAAAGGTCCAGGGCAGAAGTCCTTTCTGGTCTGCACCAACGCCAGGTCTCCTCAGGCAGAGATGGCAGGAGGCAAGCGCAAGAACAGAAGCAACAGAATCCAAGGGTACTTGGCATCACCAGACCCAAACTCACCCACCACATCAAGTCCTAGATATAACAGCACACCAGAAAAGCAGGACATGGATATAAAATCACTGGTCATGATGATGATGGAGGACTATAAGAAGGAAACACAGGAAAACAAAGATAAACAACTAGAAGCATTTAAAGAGGAAAAACTTAGAGAATTACAGGAAAACACAGATAAACAACTAAAAGCATTTGAAGAGGAAATACTGAGAGAGTTACAGGAAAAGAATACCAAACAGGTAAAGGAATGGAACAAAACCATCCAGGACCTAAAAATGGAAGTAGAAACAATTAAGAAAAACCAAAAGGAGATAACCCTGGAGATAGAAACCATAGGAAAAAAAAAAATCAGGAACCATAGATATGAGCGTCAGTAACAGAATACAAGAGATAGAAGAGAGAATCTCAGGCACAGAAGATTCTATAGGGAGCATAGACAAGACAATCAAAGAAAATGCTAAATGCAAAAAGACCCTAACACAAAATATCCAGGAAATCCAGGACACAATGAAAAGACCAATCTTATGGATAATAGGAGTAGATGAGAAGGAAGACTATCAAACTAAAGGGCCAGCAAATATCTTCAACAAAATAATAGAAGAAAACTTTCCATACCTAAAAAATGAGATGCCCATAAACATACAAGAAGCCTATAGAACACAAATAGGCTGGACCAGAAAAGAAATTCCTCCTGACACATAATAATCAGAACAACAAATGCACTAAATAAAGACAGAATATTAAAGGCAGCAAGGGAAAAAGGTCAAGTAACATATAAGGGCAGGCCTATCAGAATTACTCCAGACTTCTCACCAGAGACTATGAAAGCCAGAAGATCATGGACAGAGATTATACAGAC
>LR752316.1:0-11135 GCA_902729485.2 Mus minutoides | reverse complement strand
TATTAAAAACAATAAATATATGAAATTCCTAGGCAAATGGATGGATCTGGAGGCCATCATCCTGAGTGAAGTAACCCATTCACAAAAGAACTCACATAACATGTACTCACTGATATGTGGATATTAGCCCAGAAACCTAGACTACCCAAGATACAATTTACTAAACACATGATACTCAAGAAGAAGGAAGACCAAAATGAGGACACGTCACCCCTTCTTAGAATTAAGAACAAAGCACACATTGAAAGAGTTAAAGAGAGCATTTGTGAAGCTGAATCCAAAGGATGGACCCAACGACTGCAGCTGCCAGGGATCCATCCCACAATCAATCACCAAACATAGACAATATAGCATATGCCAGCAAGATAGTGCTGAAAGAGCCCGGATATAGCTGTCTCGGGGGAGACTATACCAATGCCTGGCAAACATGGAGGTGGAAGCTCATGGTCAGCTATTAGATGGAACACAGGGTTCCCAAGGAAGGAGCTAGAGAAAGTACCCAAGGGGCTGAAGGGGTCTTCAACCCTATAGGTGGAAGAATAACCATGAACTAACTAGTACCCCCTGGGCTCGTGTCTCTAGCTGCATATTTAGAAGAGGATGGCCTAGTTGGCCATCAGTGGGAAGAGAGGCCCCTTGGTTATGCAGACTTTATATGCCCCAATACAGGGGAATGCCGGGGCCAAGGGATGGGAGCGGATGGGTAGGGGAGCAGGGCCAGGAGCGGGGAGGGTATAGGGAACTTTCTGGATAACACTTGAAATGTAAATGAAGAAAATATCTAATAAAAGTTCAAAAAAAAAAGTCTTGGAAAGATCAAGAATTCAAGGCCCATACCTAAACATAATAAAAGCAATATACAGCACACCAGTAGCCAACATCAAACTAAATGGTGAGAAACTGGAAGCAATCCTACTAAAATCAGGGACTAGACAAGGCTGCCCACTTTGTCCCTACCTGTTTAATATAGCACTTGAAGTCCTAGCCCGAGCAATTAGACAACAAAGGGAGATCAAAGGAATAAAAATTGGGAAGGAAGAAGTCAAAATGTCACTATTTACAGATGATATGATAGCATACATAAGTGACCCCAAAAATTCCACCAGAAAACTCCTAATCCTGATAAACAACTTAAGTGAAGTAGCAGGATATAAAATTAACTTAAATCAGTGGCCTTACTCTACACAAAGGTTAAAGAGGATGAGAAAGAAATTATGGAAACAACACCCTTCAAAATAGTCATAAATAATATAAAGTACCTTGGTATGGAACTAAGGAAGTGAAAGATCTGTATGATAAGAACTTCAAGTTTCTAAAGAAAGAAATCAAAGAAAATCTCAGAAGATGGAAAGATGCCTCATGCTCATGGATTGGCAGAATCAATATAGTCAAAATAGTTATCTTGCCGAAAGTAATCTACAGATTCAATGCAATCCCCATCAAAATTCCAACTCAATTCTTTACAGAGTTAGAAAGGGCAATTTGCAAATTCATCTGGAATACAAAAAACCTAGGATAGCAAAAACTATTCTCAACAATAAAAGAACCTCTGGTGGAATCACCATGCCTGACCTCAAGCTGTACTACAAAGTGATTGTGATAGAAACTGCATGGTACTGATACAGCAACAAACAGGTAGATCAATGGAATAGAGTTGAAACCCAGAAATGAACTCACACACCTATGGTTACTTGATCTTTGACAAAGGAGCTAAAACCATCTAGTGGAAAGAAGACAGCATTTTCAACAAATGGTGCTGGCACAACTGGTGGTTATCATGTAGAAGAATTCGAATTGATCCATTCTTATCTCCTTGTACAAAGCTCAAGTCTAAGTGAACTAAGGAACTTCAAATAAAACCAGAGACATTGAAACTTAGAGAGGAGAAAGTGGGGAAGAGCCTCGAAGATATGGGCACAGGGGAAATTTTCCTGAACAGAACAGCAATGGCCTGTGCTGTAAGATCAAGAATCGATAAATGGGACCTCATAAAATTGCAAAGCTTCTGTAAGGCAAAAGACACTCTCAATAAGACAAAACAGCAATCAACAGATTAGGAAAAGATCTTTACCAATCCTAAATCTGATAAGGAGCTAATATCCAATATATATAAAGAACTTAAGAACATGGACTCCAGAAACCAAATAACCCTATTAAAAAATGGGACACAGAGCTAAACAAAGAATTCTCAACTGAGGAATACAGAATGGCTGAAAAAGCACCAAAAAAAATGTTCAACATCCTTAATCATCAGGGAAATGCAAATCAAAACAACCCTGAGATTCCACCTCACACCAGTCACAATGGCTAAGATCAAAAATTCAGGTAACAGCAGATGCTGCCAAGGATGTGGAGAAAGAGGAGCACTCCTCCATTGCTGGTGGGATTGCAAGCTTGTACAACCACTCTGGAAGTCAGTCTGGCGGTTCCTCAGAAAATTGGCATAGTACTACAGCTAGATCCAGCAATACCACTCCTGGGTATATACCCAGAAAATGTCCCAACTGGTAATCAGAACACATGCTCCACTATGTTCATAGCAGCCCTATTTATAATAGCCAGAAGCTGGAAAGAACTCAGATGTGCCTCAACAGAGGAATGGATACAGAAAATGTGGTACATTAACACAATTGAGTACTACTCAGCTATTAAAAGCAATGATTTCATGAAATTCTCAGACAAATGGATGGACCTGGAGGATATCATCCTGAGTGAGGTAACTCAATCACAAAAGAACACACATGATATGCACTCACTGATAAGTGGATATTAGCTCAGAAGCTCAGAATACCCAAGATACAATTTGCAAAACACATGAAACTGAAGAAGGAAGACCAAAGTGTGAACACTTTGCCCCTTCTTAGAAAGGGGAACAAACTACCCATGGAAGGAATTACAGAGACAAAGTTCAGAGCAGACACTGAAGGCATGACCATCCGGAGACTGTCCCTCCTAGAGATCCACCCCCCCCCAAAAAAAATATTTCCTAATTCTTTTTTACAAGGCCACGGTCACTTAATGCTAAAGCTACACAAAGCCCTATGAGGATTCCCAAACATCACAGGGTATTGCCAAGTCTATTTGTTGCTCTCCTCACCCTGATTTAGGCCCCATTGCTGAAGACAATACTAATTTATGTCACCGAACAGTGGGGAGATGAGCTGGTACCGAGAAGTCATTTCACCACTACCGTTTCACATTCACGGTACTTGAAAAAAACTCTGCATGCTACCCGACGAGAAAGATAACAGTGACTTGTCTGCCTCACATACTGCTGCAATAGTGCCACTAATATTACAGGAGTAACCAACCACTTTTTGACTGGCCTTAAGGCCCATTCTTCGAGATGGAACCCATACCTGCTACTGCAAAGCTGGCCCAGAACCTGAGACTAGATGGGTCATAGACCTGGGGGAAACCCTGCTCCTATTGTTATGCTAAAGGAACATAGCAATACAATGACTCCTAATAACAGAAAGTTAAACCCATAGATCAGCCCTTATCAGATAAGCATTCTTAACACAGAGAACAATTAAGCAAGGCATAGAGAGGAGTAAGAGGCTCTGGAGCACTCAGTCCTACATGAGATATCTCCATCCATCCATCCGTGCCCTCAAGGCTCAGGCACCCATGAGGAAGAGGAGGTGGGAAGACTGTAAGAGCCAGAGATGATGGATGGATGGCTCCAGGGAACTGGTGTCTGCAGGACACAACAGGACTGGTGCACGTGTGAACTTGCATGGATTCAAGCCAGACGGGGTCCCAGCAATGAGAGGGGGGAAATGGACACAGGGTCCCACGCCTACCTTAGAAGCTTTCTGCAACTGTGCAACTGTGCAACTGTGCAAAATGTAAGAAAAAAAGTCAAATGACTTTCCCCCCAAAATTCTTACAAGATATCAAATGCAATTCATGGCATAGTCAATCCAGGCATGGTCATTGCCTTGGACGGTGGTGAAGAGTTATTTAAAAAATGTATACAGTATATTTTGATCATATTCTTTCTTCTCCCCCAATTCTTCTCAGATCCTCCTCATCTCCCTACCTTCCCGATTTCATATTCTCTTCCTCAATCTCTCAAAAACTCTTTCTCTGTCTCTCTCTCTCTCACACACACACACACACAAACACCATACACACACACACACACAACACACACACAATGGTTGCTATACCCAGTGACACTCCATTGCAGAAAACTGGTTTTCCCTTTTCCTGCAGCCAACAATGACAGATAGCTTCTCAGTTGGGGAACCTGAATATTGCTAGGCACAGGCTCCACCACTGAGCCATATTTCCATCTCGCTCCGCCTCCTGCTTTGATTACTTAAAAACATCCCTAGGAAACAGTATTTGGGCTATGTGTATGTCTGTACACATTAATGATTGTTCCCTGAAGACACATTTTTGTACGTGGAATTCTTAGATTCACTTTAATCCTGCTGCCAGCTTGATCTCCAGATAAGCAGCACTGACTTGACCACCTATCAGCAGCTCAGTCAGTGTGGCAGCACAATGCATCTATCTGCTGGCATAATTGGGTAGCGTTTCCTCTGCACCATGGCCTCACAGGACCCTGGCTGGGCTTTCCTCCTCCTCAGTTGGAGCTCGTCTCCATTTATTTATTTATTTATTTATTTATTTATTTATTTATTTGTTTGTTTATTTATTTATTTAATTTGTGAGAACTTTGTCTCTCATCAGTTGCCAACACTCTTCCACTGAATTTACTGTTTCAGTGTGTTTGTTGTGCTTTCTGGATGTACTTAAGTTTTTACTTATGATAGATTCAAATCAATCCATCCTCTCATTGCTGATCTCTGCTTCTAGCTCAGAAAGGAAGAGAGAGGGAAGGGAGAAAGAGAAATCTGTCCGCACTGTTCAAGAAATTTTTATATCCTAATTACTATTTTCTAGTTGCTATTATAATTTTAAACATCTTATATAATAGACATTGTATAGAAGTGTAGAAGCCTAAAATGAGTACAATGCCTTTTAATTAAGCACATATGGGACAGTTGTGTAAATAACTTTGAGCCTTACTGGGGTGTTACACTGAAAGTTAACCAGGAGAGGTCAGGACAACAGCAAGAAAGACTCTTTCTAGACATCACTTAAGATGTTCCTTCTTCAAGTCTGTGGTGAAGGGCTGTCTTCCTCTTCAACTTGCTGGAAAGATCTGGACTGCCTTTGAGGCCACTGCCTAGAAATCCCATTGGAGGTAAGAGAGCTCTGTCCATCTTCTGTCTGAATGCCACGATGCCAGAGAAGCTAAGCATATTCCAACATCTTCTAACTCTCCTAGCAAACGTCTCTGTTTACTTGAAGAACCTGAACATTAGAAGTTTATCTATTTCACCATTCTGAAAGCAAAAAGATGAATTGCCACCAAGCTCTCAAGCATCTGTCAGATAAAGGAATGGCTCTGTAATTAATTCACTGAAACAAATCTCAGGTATCATTTATCATTCCTTCCTTCAAAAGTCACAGACACTGCATTATTTGTACAGCAGATGCAACGGTTTAACACCTGCCAGCGTTTGTGCATAGAGCAAATTTTAAGAATTCAGATGAACTTTTTCAGATCAAAAAATAATCATTAACAATAATGTAGCTTTCAAACATTTCCTGTTATGTAATGTTTTCAAATCTGGCACAGAAGAACTGAAAATAGGCGGCTACACTGGAAAACACACATGCATATACAGGTGACAGTTAATAAGTAGACAGGAATCGATTTGAAACCATGCTTTCTGTCAATGATGTTATCTGGTCATTCATAAGTTCTTTCCCTCCTTGTTAGCTACCCTATTGCAAGACAGTACCACTAATAGGGAACGAAGGAAAGTTTAGTCACAGGACTGTGCCCTGCTGGGTCAAAACACACAGCAAGTAGAGAATGTTCAAGAAGAACATCAGAAGAAAAGGGCCATTTGTGCTACTCTCTTGAGGATTTAGAACACTGGGTCAAGACCCCACGCTGGCAGCCATGGTGGTGTGATGTGGCAGCCAGGAAATAAACCTGCACACCATGCTGGAGAAATTAATCCCAAAGGCAGTGCAGTCAGAAGAGCGCCCAATTACCGAGAATAAGGTTGGATGTGTAAGAAACAATGATGAGAACAGGCCACGACGAATCAAGTATCAGAGCATTTGAGAGAGTGAGACATCTGGTTCTGAGAATGAGATGTCTGGTTCTGAGAATCAGAATTAGATGCTGCTCCTGAAGAGCACGGGAGAGAATGGTCTGCTGGAAATCAGAGCCGTGGTTCTAGGGGTGACACTACCCATTCCAGCTGCAAACAAAGGACCGTGTTCCCGTGACAGTTCATCAGGCATCGCCCCACTACTGGCTGAAATCCATGTGAGAGAGGAAGGCAGGCAAACTTGACCCAGAAGAGGGGTGTCTGGATCCAGAACCCGATGACAAGCTGATTTTACTTGAACTTTTAATTTATAGCTGCTCCTGACTACCTGTTATTTTCATATTGATTTTCTTTTAAATGGTCTTTTGCCCTTTAAAATTGATCTTCTTATAAAAAAAATGTCTTTGCCAAATATCTCTACCGCATTTGATGACATTTAAAGTCTTTATATTCTTACTGTTCTCCCATGGGGTATGTGTATGGGGGAGAGGGAGACTTGTACTTAATTTTATTATAGGAAAAAAACCAAGAAGATACTGAAAAATGTATTTGTTGCCCCTAATTTACTCTATAAAATGTTCATGAAGTTGATCCCCCAATTAGTTTTAGATAAGTTCAGAATTGAAATTATCAAGTTGATAAAATCACTCTGGTTTTATACACACGCATACACAAACACACACCTACCTTAAAGAACACCTTACATAGAATTTGTTCATAAACTCTAAGATCTACTGGTAACTGCATCTGACTGTAGAAAAATTTCACAGTTTTCAGATATATAAATATGTGCGGGTTACTTTGAAGGCATCTGGCAATCAAGCAGATGTGTAGAAACAGAAGTAGAAAAAAGAATAGAGAAGAGAAAGAAGAGCGCCAGGAGGCACGGGTGGATCGGATTCGGCATTCTGAATCTCTGTGGCACCTTGACATCAGCAAGTGCAATTTGAATAGAAAGAGAACTGAGCACCTTGCCATGGAGTGTCCACCAAACACCACCCCTCCCATTCCACTCCCTTCCCCTCAACGGGCGCCACACCTCTCTGCTCACAGAGACAACCATCGAAGCGGATGTTTCTCTCTTACCTCAAAAGGCCATATGAGAAGCACAAACATACTGAGGTACTGAACACATTTCTACTACATTGGGGTGATTCTAAAAGGACCTTGCCAAACACACAAGAACGCTAGCTCCCTGCTTCAGAAGAGGGCGACACATAGAAATAACAAAGGAGTTTCTTAGACATTGGGGATGAATGTTAGTGTGTAAACCACAGAGTATGTTCAACTCAGGTGTTGACATCTGAGGTTAGAAGAAAGATCAAAACCATTTTTCGTTCCAGAATCACATCGCATGTCAAACCAACTGCACAGGAAACTCCAACTGCCACTCAAGTGTTGATTCTGGCTTACTCTGGGCCTGAGTGCAACAAGAGAGACACACTTTCACAGTGGCTACTATAGACCTACGCAAGCCTCCCTTTCTTATATTAGTTGGGCAAAACCGTCTTTCCGTGCCTTTCTTTTCTGAGGCTCTGACACATCCCCTTCCATTACCACTCAAGGTTGCTCTGAAATTTCTTTATATTAAGTTGATGTTGACTGATACAGACACATCTATCTTAAAACACGAATCTCAAACATAGCTGTATTTAATGCAGGGTTGCATTGGAAACACAAGAAGGAGTTTACCAAAATCTACATGCCCAAGTCCTACACCTGTAGACTCTGGTTGAACAAGTTTACATCTGTGTAAGTGGTGGAATAGGATAGATAGATAGATGATAGATAGATAGATAGATAGATAGATAGATAGATAGATAGATAGAGGCAGACAGATAGACAAGAGAAAGAAAGAAAGAAAGAAAGAAAGAAAGAAAGAAAGAAAGAAAGAAAGAAAGAAAGAAAGAAAGAAAGAAAGAGGGAGGAAGGAAGGAAGGAAGTGGGTAGGTAGGTGGGTAGGTAGATGGATAGGTAACATTTCTTAGACTACCAAGAGCACATTTATTCATCTAGTATGGAAGTTTCTCCCACCTCCTTGTCCTGCCACATCAGAACTACAAGCATCTGAAATAATGTGCCTTCCAGGAACAGGACACCAAGACCAAGGGCCTCACCTGCTCTACAACCTGCCTAAAGCATCCATCATCAAGGGGATGAAAGTGGCAGTTCCTCCTGTCACTTGATAGTTGGGAGACCTTGAAAAACCATTCATGTGCCTGCGCATCAGATTCCTCTACTGTAAATGAAGGAGAATGAACTAGATGACCCCTAACACTCCACCCTGTTCTTACGTGACAAAGGTTTTTGCGGGGTCTGGGGATTTTCCCATGCTGGTTTTTTTTTCCTTGTGTTTTTCCTGTCTAATTGCTTTGATTACAGGGAGATCACAATGTCCCACACAGTTTATCAGAACATCACACCGCCCTAGGAAAGTGATGCACTCTCCTACTCCTGATCTAGCCTGCAACCTTGACAGAGATCGGAGGCGGCTGCTGTCAGGTCTTGGTATTGGAAGAGAATATCCCCTATCGTCTCACTTGGTGACTGAGGGGGAGGCAGCAGGCAATATTTCAAAATGCAAACTGACATTTAATTATACAAAAATCTCCTTCCGTCATCACTTCTCTTGCCAGGCTGATTCTGATTTACTTAAACATTTTCCTTTTTATGTTGATTCCTCTTATTTTCCTCAATTCTGAACGAGCACAGTCAGAAATGAAGCACAGGTTTGACTTACAGTCTCGTTGCTTCCCTTTCTACCTCCTATGGTCTTTTGGTGACACAGTGGTTTACAAAATTCTGTTCATTTCTGAGATGAATCTAAATCCTGACATACAAGCGAACGTTCTCAAAATGTAGATATTTTCCAGTATCTATATCACAGAAGAGGTTTTGGACAGACACTACCAAAAAGCAAAGAGATTCGGGCACAAAATGCAAGAAATTGAACTGTCATGCTTTAGGCGAAGAGAGATATGGCAAGACTGCACACAGGAAGGCTAACGGGGTACCTGCATACGTGTGAGACTTAAGGAGAGGCCACCATCTTCAGTGTTCCAGATAAGCAATGCTTTAATGTGGTATTTTAAATCAATAACAGTGCTGTAGAAAAGTACCAAGACCAAAGAAAAGAATCACCAGACTGATCCTGTCTGTATTTAAATTTTGACATTTTGTTCACTACAGAATATTTGCACTATTGTTGATTTTTCTGAAAGTACTGAACCAATTTTTATTTATCTGGATCCTCTTCAAATTTGCACTGAAAGGTCTTTGTTGGCCTCATTTCATTAGGGCCTGTCCTGTCCTGGGGAACACAGTAATATTACCATATCTTATTCTTAAAAAAGAAAGACTCCTGTTACAACAACTTGGATCATTCCTGATATCACCATCACGCATGTGTATGAGTGAAGGTCTGGTACCATTTGGTACTTATTCCAATTAGTGACTGCAGACGTAGAGAAAGTTCTTTCCACGGAAGAGAAAAACATCACTCTGAAGGATGAAAGCAACATAGCACAGGACAGATGCAGTTAGACCGTGAGATTCCCAACTCAGGTGCATCGCTTAATGAAGAGCACTGAGGGAAAAGCCAACAAGAAGAGGGAGGGAGAAAGAAAGGAAAGATGGGTGCGTATATCAGGAATTCGGAAATTCAGCTTGGCGTGCCAACTCCCAGGCAAGCCTATCGACAGAGCTGAAAAGAACACCAAACATCTTCATGTGAAGTGATTCCCATGGAAGTGTTCTAGAGCCTGAGGGGGAAAACCACTACAGAGAAGCATTTTGGCTGAGACTGTGCTGTGAGCCTGCAACACAATTCCTCTCCATTCCACCCTCAATAATCTTTAAAACAACAAGCACCTCCTCCTTCTCACATGCCCAGAAAGATCCCAAGATGGCAAACTCATATGTTATGCAACTTGGGGGGAAAACTTAAAACTGGAATTTAACCAGGCTCTCTATCTCTGGGCCTCAGGCATTCCATGTCTTCCATGTCTAACCCATGCATTCCATGCCTTCTGTGAATTAAAAAAAAGGGGCTCATTTTCTCAGGGAGTGCAACGGTGTACAGGAACACGAGAGTGCGGCACAGAATCTGACCATGTAGACACAGGAACCGTGATCAGCAGCTACGACAGCATTCAAAGGAGTGTTCGGGGTACCATTAAGGACATTCTAGGTGAGAGAGAAAGGTAACAGATGGGCAGACAAAAGGTAACAGAGCCAAAGCAGAACAATCAAGAAGTAGAGAGGTCTTGTTTTACATGTGTAATCTTACTTTGCAGTCTGAAATTTGAAATGGGAAGTGCAGCCACTCACTACGTCTGTTGCTACCTACTATTACAAGCAAAGGGGGTGTTTTCAGGCCTGTCTGTAATCACGTTTCTTGAGGGAAGAAAAGAAGTTTTGGTTGAGCCTGTTTTTAAGTTTGAATCCACATCTTTAGATTTATCTCAGGGAAACCTTTCCATGCTGATCCTAATGGCTACCTTCTTTCTGTCTTTGAACCTTAACTCAAGCTGTTCTGACCCAGCCAGTCTTCTGTTTTTCTAATCTTAAATAAGAGTCTGTTTCAAACTGGGCAGTGGTGGCACAGGCCTTTAATCCCAGCACTTGGGAGGCAGAGGCAGGGGTATTTCTAAGTTTGAGGCTAGCCTGGGCTACAGAGTGAGTTCTAGGACATCCAGGGCTATACAGAGAAACCCTGTCTCAAACAAAACAAAACAAAAATAATAAAATAACCAAAAAAAGAAAGAGAGAGAGAGAAAGAGAGAAAGAAAGAAGGAAGGAAGGAAGGAAGGAAGGAAGGAAGGAAGGAAGGAAGGAAGGAAGGAAGGAAGGAAGATGGGGCTGGCAAGGTGGCTCAGGCTGATGTTAGTTTGATCCCTGGTCTCACATGAAAGTAGAGAACTGACTACTGCAATTTGTCTTCTGACCTCCACATCTGTGCCACTCACAGCTCCCCCTACCGAAGAAGAA
>LR755373.1:15843-27350 GCA_902729485.2 Mus minutoides | reverse complement strand
CCCCCCCCCGCCCCCCACTACCCCAGGTCCCCTTGGACTATGTGACCTGTTTCAAACTTTACAATGCATGGTAGCTGTTTTCAAGAAAAGTGAAGTTTGGCGCCCTCTTGTGGTTTTCTATTTAAAAGACAACTGTAATGAAGTTCTGTGTTTCTGGGGCATTTGTATCCAATCTTTGAGGGAATTGCTGTCTTGAGACCCGTTGCTGCTATTACTGGCACTTCTCTTAGCAAATTCATATCAGAATGTTCCACAGGCTAAAGGTATAGTTATGTGGTTGTAATCTTTTTGTATGAGCTTATGAAATTGTTCTAGTAAATGCATAATGAGACCAGAGATGAAAGATCTTTTCATAATTCCAGTCTCAGAAGGTCAAGGTCAGAAGAATTCATGACCTAGTACCTGTCTTTTTTTCCTGGTAGCTCCTCTATTATTGTCTCCCTCAATCCTCAGACAACTAGCTTCTCCTCTTTCAAGGTGTTCAAGTTTCTTTCTTTCTTTCTTTCTTTCTTTCTTTCTTTCTTTCTTTCTTTCTTTCTTTCTTAATGCAACACATACGTATAGGCATATGAATATGCATACCTACCCACGTGCATACATTTAGAGACCCAATGGTATCAGATGTCTTCCTCTACAGCTCTGAGCTTATAACCTCGAGATGGGTCCTCACATTGAACAGGAAGTCCAGTGCTTTGGCTGAGCTGAACAGGAAGTTGCTAGGAGGATCTGTCTTTCTCTGCCCCCGTCCCCATTCTGCAATTACAGCCATGATCATCAATGTGGACAATGGGGATTGAAACTTTGGTTCTCCTTATCACACAGCAAGAGCTTTTACACACTGAGCTATTTCCCAGATTCAATACTAGTTTTTGACCAGGGCAATGGAAATATAATGTGAATAAATTGTTATATTCTTTTTTTAAAATTTTGTTTATTTATTTTAAATGAGTACACTGTAGCTGTCTTCAGACACACCAGAAGGGGGCATCAGACCCCATTACAGATGGTTGTGAGCCACCATGTAGTTGCTGGGAATTGAACTCAGGACCTCTGGAAGAGCAATCAGTGCTCTTAACTGCTGAGGCATCTCTCCAGCCTACTTTCTTTTTTTTTTTTTTTTGGTTTTTCGAGACAGGGTTTCTCTGTATAGCCCTGGCTGTCCTGGAACTCACTTTGTAGACCAGGCTGGCCTCGAACTCAGAAATTCACCTGCCTCTGCCTCCCGAGTGCTGGGATTAAAGGCGTGCGCCACCATGCCCGGCCCTCTCCAGCCTACTTTCAATTGCTGTATTAAAACACCCCAACCAAAAGCCACTTGGAGAAGGAAGGGTTTGCCTGGCTCACATGTCACATCACAGTCCATCATGAACAGAAGTCTGGACCTGAAGGCAGGAACCCAGAGGAAGGGACTGAAGCAGAGGCCGTGAGGGGAATGGTGTTGACTGGCTTCTTGCACAGCCTGCGTTCTTATAGCACCCAGGACCCTGTGACCACCCCTAGTGATGTGGCTCCTCTCACATCAGTCATTAATGAAGAAAATACCCCCCATCAACTTGCCTGAAGGCCAATCAATCTGTTGGAGGCATTTTCTCAATTGAGGCTTCCTCTGCCCAGATGACCCTAGCTGGTGTCAAAAATGACCAAAAGTCTAGTCAGCACACAAGGGTACGTAGGCATCAATCCCTTGATTGCAGGTTATCCAATTTTAGTGATCAGCCCTGGTCATATAAACACTAGCAGCACTGACAGACTCAGCAGGATGTGTGTGCATCTGTGTGTAGGCATCTGTGTGTGGGCATCTGTATGTGTGTGTGTGTGCGTGCATCTGTGTGTGTGCATCTGTGTGTGTGTGTGTGTGTGCATCTGTGTGTGTGCATCTGTGTGTGTGCATCTGTGTGTGTATGTGTGCATCTGTGTGTGTGTGTGCATCTGTGTGTGTGTGTGCATCTATGTATGTGTGTGCATCTGTGTGAGTGCATCTATGTATGTGTGTGCATCTGTGTGCATCTGTGTGTGTGCATCGGTGTGTGTGTGCATCTATGTATGTGTGTGCATCTGTGTGAGTGCATCTATGTATGTGTGTGCATCTGTGTGTGTGCATCTGTGTGTGTGTGCATCTGTGTGCATCTGTGTGTGTGCATCTGTGTGTGTGCGTGTATGTGTGTGCGCATCTGTGTGTGTGCATCTGTGTGTGTACATCTGTGTGTGTGCATCTCTGTGTGTGTGTGTATAATTTAATAATAATTAAAGAAATAGAGGTTTTCTTTAATCATTTGAGGGGGTTAAGGGGTGTGGGAAGAGTTGGAGGGTGACGAAGGAAGGAAGGGTGGAAATGATGTAAATAGAATAGTCGTGTATAAAATTAAAAATCAAACAGACTTAAAATTTGATTTAAAATAATTATTTTCCCAATCACAAAGGGCTGATAACTTGTCTTGTGTTCATCTGACTTTCATTAACAGACGTGTTCCATGAGTGCAATTTCTGTCTTGAGGCCAATAACTGCTCACTCCCATCCACCCGAGGCTCAGCACGCTGCACAATAAATACCCATCAGGTGGGTCCATGAAACAGCCAGGCGCGAATTTGTGTTTGAAGCAAAGAACAGGCAAAGACTCTAAGTAGATCCTCTGTTTGTAGCTTTGTATGTACAGATTCAGTTTGCCCTGACTCAAAGATATTGTTTAAATTCCTATGTAACTGAACCTGCACTGGCTTCATTTCTTGCCAGCCGTTCCTAAACAATGCAGAATAACAGAACACTTACGTAGACCTCACATTTTATTAGGTGTTCTGAGTGATCGAGGGATGATTTCAGTATATGGAAATGTGATGGGGTAGTCACCAGAAAAGATTGTTTAGATAGGTAGGCATATATGCACAAAACATTTTGGTAGATTTTAAAACCTTATTTAGATGCTAGAAGTAACCATTACTACCCAGCAACCTAAATTAATCAGACTAATTAATGAATAGACTGAAATTATAGTCCTGGGCGGCACTGAGTGTCAGGAGTGTTGTGCAAAACTCTCAAACATTGGACTCTGTCGTCTGCTGTTCGCTAGCTGCACCGCTTATGTAACTGGTTTCTCTGCCTTGCCTTCGCATCCTCGCCTATAAGAGAGACTAAAATTTGCGTGTTTTGCTAGTTGGTTTTTTTTAAGTCTAATGCACACAGAGCCCGACAGCTTGTACATTAATTTGAGCTGTTATTGATGCTTACAGTGTGGTTTCTGTCAGGTCAGCCTATATCAGGGAGCGTCACTGTGTGATATTTTGGGGTTTTTTTTGTTCTAGCTTCAGACTGTGATGGGTGATTTCTTTCATAAAGTTTACCACATCTCCCATGTTATCTTTGCCTTCAGGGTCACCTCTAACTCACTCTCTGTCTCTGATTCTGTCTCTGTCTCTGTCTCTCTTCTCATTTGCACCCCCTTGTGAATGTCTCATCTATACCCCTGGACACGTCCTAGTTTTGAGGGTCACTGGCTCAAGACAACTCCTTATGACACACTGGTTGGCATTCTTGCCCATATAGAAGGAGCCTGTCCACTTGCATTCCTGTGGGAGCTGTTCTCTGAGTCCACCTTCCCCAAAGGGAGAAGGGTCAGGGAGTATTTTTGTAGTGAGGTCTTTGAACCTAGAGGTCTTAATAGTGTAAACCTTTTGATGCAATCTGACTGAAAATCTCAGCTTTAAGCTTCTTGGTAAATGACTAATAAACACATAACAAGACGCAAGTAATGTTTGGGGTAAGAATGGTAAAACATGATTGTAATGTCACACTCCAGAAGCTGAGACAGGAGGATTCCCCAATTCAAACCACCTGGAAGCACACAGAATTTAAATACACACACACACACACACACACACACACACACACACACACACACACCACGTAAGTTGGTTATTAACTATGCTTTTGTCTGTGAGCAGGCCTCAAGTAGCCTAGGTTGGCCTAGAACTCACTATGTAGCAGAGGCTAGCCTTGAACTCCTAAACTCCTGCCTTTATTGCCCAATTTCTGGGACCACAGAGCCATCATATTCAGTTTAGTAGTGACTAATTTAATAGTTACTGATTGTGGGTCTGCGTTCTGCATAAGGGCAGATGACAAGGCTACATTTTATCACCACCGACATTGGGATGTGAGAGTGGCACAATGAAGCCTAAGATGGGGCCTCAGCCCAGGTGAGAAACAGCGCAGCCTGAGGCCGAGGAGGCAGGGGTTCTGGGCATCCAGTCCCCACTGGGAACCTCGTGGGAATGAGAGGGTCAGGGGGAGGGGAACTCTCACTTAGGTTAGAGGGTGAGGAGGGCAGAGGAACCTTCTGCCAGCGAGGCTCTGTATGATGAAGGCTTCTTCCCACAGCGTTTCTTGATAAAAGAGTCAGGTTTTGTTTGTCTAAACTGTTTATTCATTGTTCATCATGGAAAGTGGGTGCAGATGACTTACTCAGTGTGGACCAGAGATTAAATACCTTTTGCAGGAAGGAATGTCCAGGAAGGGAAGCTTATTGGCTAAACCCTAGATACCTCATGAGCACAGAGAACTGGGCTCTATGCTACAGGATGGCTAGTGGTCACGCTCTTCATTTGGGGTGTTTTGGTCATGTGTTCCAGGCCAGGAACCGGGTCAGAGTAGATGAAATTCCTACCGTTTTCAGATACATGAAGTACCAAGGTTTCTGAATCTGCTCAACGTTCCCGGTTTTTGTCTGGTGACACAGTTCCACTTGCCCCACAACTGATGACAACCCCTAACTTAGTAAAAGAGTGGAACTTAAGACAGACACATGCTAGCGCCTCCCACAGAAAGCAGAAGATGTATTTAGACATCACCTTGGGATGGTATGTCTGCATTACTGTACTTCCGAGCCTTAATCCTCAGCCACACTCTGGGAGACTTTGTCTTTTTTGAAGAAAACTCAAAGCACACGTAGTAACTGATTAAATAAGTACGTGTCATAAAATATTCAGGGACCTATCAGGCAAACTAAAGTTAAGTTGGCCACAAATCTCATAAAAGCTACCCTGCGGCTGCACGGAAAGGCAGAGATAATCTGGAGGAGGATTATTCTGTGATTTGCAAAGGAGTGAGACAACGTTAGCCTGAGTGAAATGATTGTACAGATTACACTGGGCACAGTCAAGATGGATTGTGGGCCCTGTGAGTGAAGGAACTCAGGGCCCGGCTATAGTTTGGGTTTTCCTTTAATATGGCTCAGGAGGGGGAGGAGTTTGGTTAGTATGGGGCGTGGTTTCTATGGCTTTCTGTTTTGGTTGATAGGTGATGCAATCATTTTTCTACTGCTCAACTTTCTTCCCATAATATATCTGACTTTAATCCTAAGCATGCCTAGTTTTATATATAGGCATTGGATGGTAGATAAGGGATCGTCCCTAAAAATTCACTTGAAAGACAGGTTGCTTTGTTGAGTGGGCTCCCCAGATCAATTTAGACCCAAACCAATAGGATGTGCCTTCCTGCTCTCCCTACCCAGATACAGTGGGAACACATTAGAATCGAAACAATCTAGACTTGGTTGTTAAGGGTCGGGGTGGAGATATGTATATCATTACTTAGAAAATGGTGTGGGTGTATGTGTGTGATATGTGTGTGTGTCTCAATGCAGGTGGAGATTGGAGTTGCTAGGTGCACTGTTTAGAGAGTAGCATGTGAGCATAGCACCCGCAATAAAATAATGAGGTTGCCAAGTGAGTTTTTAAAAAGGTGTGAGTGTATGTGTATGTGTGTGTGTATATGTTGTATGTGTGTATATGTGTGTATGTATGTGTATATATGTTGTATGTGTGTATATGTTGTATGTGTGTATGTATGTATATATATGTTGTATGTGTGTATATGTTATATGTGTGTATATGCATGTGTTTGTGTATATGTGTGTATGTGTGTGTGTGTGTGTTGTGTGTGTTGTGTGTGTGTGTAAAACCAAGCAAAGTGGAGTCCCAGGTGAGCAGAGTTTCCCTGTTTGAGAGTTGTATCTTCACCTCTCCACCAGCAACACATGAGTGTTCCAATCCTCCATCTTCTCCAGACCTCAATGTGGACAGGCTTTTAAATTTCATCCATTCTCCTGGGCATCGTCTCTAAAAGCTGGTCATGCCAACACTCTGACAGTCTTTGGAAAACCCCTCCAGGAGGGTGTGGGGACCCCACCCTGCCTGTGGCAGGAGAGAGGCAGCAGAAACAACTCAATACAGGCTTGTCGAAGAGCCGGGGTTGGGAGTGGGCGCTCCAGATTTATGTTTGAGCCCAGCTCAAAGTAAGGCCACACCAGATCTCAGCCACGTCATCCTGAGGCTGATGATTTCCTCAGATCACAGTGTGGGCAGTTAGTTGTGGCTCTACAGAACAGAACATTTCTTTTGACTTTACCAGAGCACAAAACCACACCCCTTGAGTAATTCCACGTGTTGGGCTTGGATAAAGACAAGCCGGGACATCCCACAGTTTTAGTGAAGCTGTAAATGTGTCATACTGCTACTCTTTGCCAAAAGAGGACAGGAGACAAGCAAGCAGGCTGGAGAGGCCAATGAGAGTCAGGAAGGCCATATGTCCCTGTGCCTCCAGGATGTGTGGTTTTAGCACTAACCACCCTATGTCAGTGAGTTACAAAAATCGAGGTCTGCTTGAGTAAAAGCTGGAGAAAGGTGAAGTAACCAGAGCTCAAAGCCTTGAGTAGAAAAGAGATGTCTCATAATTGCTAACTGGTACAGAGAGTGTTTTTCATGTCTCCTCAAAGACCATAAGTTATAGTTGCACAGTGAGAAATGTGGGTGTGTGAAGGTAAGCTGCAAAAAATGAGATGTTCTTTAGGTGGGTGTGCCAGAAGTACCACTAACACAAACACAGTCAGTGTAAGCAGGACCAAGGCTGGAAGGAGCACAGGATTCCTTCCCTGCCCAGCAGTCTCCACCCAGAGGCCACTGGTTCTTCCTGCCCTTTAGATGGCACTGTGGCTTGAACTGTCTCCACCTCCACATGCTGAAGTTCTAAACCCACCCAGTTTTAGTCGTGACCTTATTTGGAAATAGAGTTTTTTGCTGACGTAATCAAGTTTGTGATCATGCCACGCTACTTTAGGGTATACTCAGTGACGGTGGTCCTTAAAGAAAGATTTGAAGATTGACATGCTAATATATGCCAACAATCCCCATGTGAGAAAGGGCTGAGGCCACCCTGGACTGTAGAGCAAGACTTAGTTTAAAAAACAAAAACAAGCTGGGAGCAAATCACAGAGGAGGAGGACCAGAAGGAAGAGGAGGGATGGGGGTGGGAATGGATTTGGACACAGAGACACATGTTAGGGAGGAAGACCGTCTTAGTTATTGTCCTATTGGTGTGAAGAGACCCCACAATCAAGGCAACTCTTATAAAGAAAGCATTTATCTCAGGCCTTGCTTGCAGCTTTAGAGGATTAGCCTGTGATCATCATGGCAGAAGCAGGTAGGCATGGCACCGGAGCAGTAGCTGAAAGCTTTATATACTGATCAACAGGCAGCAGGAAGAGAGAGTAGGACATTGGGTCTCGTGTTGACCTTTGAAACCTCAAAGCCCACCCCCAGACACACCTTCTCCAATAAGGCCATGCCTCCTAATCTTTCCAAAACAGTTCACCACTGGGCAGTAAGCATGCTAACCTATGAGCCTATGGGGTCCAATCTTATCCAAATCTCCACAAAGATGAGATGTGAAGTTAAAGATGAAAATAGATGGCTTCTAAAGGCAGGGATTACTCAACACTATTGGCAACCACAAGACGCTAGGACTGATGGCATGGAGGAGATTCTCTCAGAGTGTCCTCAAGTAAGCCAACCCTGCCCGGTACCTGGATTCCAGTCCCTACCCCCACCAGAACTGGAGAGAAGACCGTTCTGCTATTTTAAGCAACCCAGATAGTGGCTATTGGCTCTGATAGTCTGGGGGAATGAATGCAGGTCCTCCACACACGTGACTGATCATTTACTTAATGAAGATGATCTGAGAAAGTTCAGTATTGTATCCTCATTATGAAAGAATCCAAGCAGAGTTACAAACAGAGGAGGTGCTATAGCAAAGATGTGACATGTGCCCTCTAAACCTGGGTTTGAACGTCTGGTCTCCGGCTTGTGCACTGAGGCCTTGAGGATGTGGGACCCGAGGGATGGAGGTAGGCTCTAGGATTGATGGTTACACCCACCCCTTCCACTCATGGTTCCTGTGATGGTTTGTATATTCTTGGACCACGGAGTGGCACCATTTGGAGGTGTGGCCTTGTTGGAATAGGTGTGACCCTGTTGGAGTAGGTGTGTCACTGTGGGTGTGGGCATAAGATCCTCACCCTAGTTGCCTGGAAGTCAGTCTTCCACTAGCAGCCTTTGGATGAAGATGTAGAACTCTTAGCTCTGCCTGTGCCATGCCTGCCTGGATACTGCCATGCTCCCACCTTGATGATAATGGACTGAACCTCTTAACCTGTAAGCCAGCCCTAGTTAAATGTTGTTTTTTATAAGCCTTGCCTTGGTCATGGTGTCTGTTCACAGCAGTAAAACCCTGACTAATAGAGTTCCCATCCTTGCATCCTATCTTTCCTGTGACCAAGCCTCCACTGCATGCCTCTGCTACACAAATGCCACAGAGAACTCTGCCATGTCTTCCTTTCTATGAGTTACTGAAATTTCCCCAAAGCTATGAGCAGTATTAAACCCTTCCCCACTTTGGTTATTCTGATATTTTGTCATCGTAAGGAGAAAAGTAACTAACAAAGAGCCTCACTTGGATGAGCCCCAAACAGTATGTCACCAGTATTCAGGGGCATCAGCCACTCTCATTCGGGAGACTGTTTGTCTTCTCAGATCTCATTGATGTCTCCATCCCATGTCCTAAAGCAAAACAATGACAGCAACAATAAATTTACAATACAAAACAACAAAACATACCTTAAAAAGTATGTAGAGTATGTGTACACTGTTTAATAAATAATTATATAGCAAATACTTTGTTTTCATCTGGTTGGAGCTGTGACAGAACAGCTGGAGCTGGAAGATTTATGAAGCACTTAAGTAGCTGCTTCCAGCTCTGGGGCTGGGAAATCTGAGATCAAGGTCCTAAATGCACCTCTGGTAAGAGCCTTCTCTTTGCATCTACACAAGGCAGATAGGAAGGGAACAAATGTGTTCCAGTGAGCCCTTTTCATAAGGACAGTTACTAATCCTTTCATGAGGTGGAGCTCTCATGACCTAAACACTTCCCCTGAAGCTCAACACCCTGCCTGCTGCAACAGGAATTAAGTTCACAGCCTGTGAATCCAGGAGGCACATTCAGACTGTAGGATGTCCATGAAGCTACATCTCAGATATTAGAAGATTACCATAACCTCCCAAAATCTAACCTTAGAGGGAGAAGCTGCCCTACGTGTCATGCCATCTATATGTGTATATTATAGTATACAGCTATATACATGCCTCAAAAAATGGAGTTTGATATTATCTCTTTTGAACGCAATATAAATAGAAGTAAAACCATCTGTATCTTTTATGTCTACCTGTAATGGCTATTCCTGTTGTCAAATTGGCTATATCTGGAAAGAACTACAATCCAGAAGTTGGTACCAGGGACTGGGATATTGCTGTGATAGGCCTGACCACGCTCTTGTTTGGAAGAATGTGGATTTGGGGACTTTGAATTTGGAATGCTTTAAATGGGGCTTAATGGCCATCCTGTTAGAATATGGAAGACTTTATGGCTGAGAGTAATTTGAATTGTGCAGACCTGGCCCCAAGAGGTTTCAGAGAAGACTTTCAGTATGTGGTCCAGAGACTGTTTTTGTGGTATTTTGGTGAAGAATGTGGCTACTTTCTGCCCTTCTCTGGAGAGTCTGCCTGAGGCTAAGTTGAAGAGACTCGGGTTCATTGCATTGACAAAGGAAGTCTCAGAAACGCCCGTCATAGACTTTTTCTCTGGTTAAGTCTCACCAAGAGCATTTTAAACAAGCATAGCAAGCTGAGAAAGGAAAAATATAAAATATATGGTTTAAGTACTATAGGGGCACCAGGAGGTGAAATGGAGCTGAATTCTGTGTTCACAGATTAAATTGAGTTAGGGAGTAGGACTTTGGGGCAAGATCCTATCCAGCTATGTCTAGATCCAGGCATGGTGGTACACACCTTTAATCCCAGGAGACAGGCATGCAGATCTCTGAGTTCAAGGTCAATCTACAGAGCAAGATCCAGGACAGCCAGACAAGCGTGCAGATCTCTGAGTTCAAGGTCAATCTACACAGCAAGATCCAGGACAGCCAGACAGGCGTGCAGATCTCTAAGTTCAAGGTCAATCTACAGAGCAAGATCCAGGACAGCCAGACAGGCATGCAGATCTCTGAGTTCAAGGTCAATCTACAGAGCAAGATCCAGAACAGCCAGACAGGTGTACAGATCTCTGAGTTCAAGGTCAATCTACAGAGCAAGATCCAGGACAGCCAATCTTAGTCTGTTGGAAAGAAGTGGGAGAACTGAAAACTGGTGATAATGAAATAGAACAAGGAGGCCATGTTCCAAACAAGCAAGCAGCAGAACTCGGCAGCTTTGGCCACGCGGCTCTGGCTTTCGAGTGAATAATAGGAAGAACTACTGGGAAAAGTGATGCTGGTTTGCTGGAGCTAAGAGATTAGCAGTGATTAAGAAGAGACCAGCATCACTGAGGTGAAATCTTTTGGGAAGTGTATTCTGAGAGCTCAAAAAAGCTGGTCTCCAGAGACAGCTGAGGTTGTACCTTGTGCTGCAGCTGTACTTGGTACTGTGTAAGAGTGGCCCAGTGGTACTGGTTTTGAAGGTGTGAAGGGGTCATGGACAGCAGCTGAGGCTCGGCACTGTGAGAGACCACAGAAGGCCATTGGTGAAGGTGCAGCCTCAGTTGCACTTGACAGCTCAGGACTGAAGGGGATCATGGGAAGGATTTTGAGGCTTGGCACTATGAAAAGAGTCTGTGAAAGGATATTGGTGAAGCCTAAGTGCGGAGGAAGACCCCAGTGTATTGGGATATGCCAGTACCATGGCATCATCACCAAGAACAGCAGTGGCATCAACTTGAGCTTAGAGCGCTAAGAAAGCAGAGCTGGAGAAATGAGGCCAGAAGATCATGTGTGTATCTTAGACATTGAAACAAGAAGCTGTAACATTGAAGTTGCCTTGGAGACCCTAAGATGTTCAAGATGCCAGAGCCCAAAATGCTAAAGATACCAGAGTCAGCCAGGCAGTGGTGGCACATGCCTTTAATCCCAGCACTTGGGAGGTAGAGGCAGGTTGATTTCTGAGTTCGAGGCCAGCCTGGTCTGCAGAGTGAGTTCCAGGACAACCAGGCTTATGCAGAGAAACCCTGTCTTAAAAAACAACTCGATGTGGTGCTCTTGGGTTCTCTTCCTGCCGGGGCCTAAGAGCCAGAGGAGGGACGGACGTTCATGGCGAATGGTCATTCATTACGAATGGCGACCGCTCTTCTCGTTCTG
>LR755374.1:0-17260 GCA_902729485.2 Mus minutoides | reverse complement strand
GCTGGAGTGGAGCGGTGTGGACTGGAAGCAATATGTATTAATATTATCTGTATAATATATAATATATTTTCCTTTTATTGAAAACAGAATCCTTTCTCATATAATATATCCTGACTAAAGCTTCCCCACCTTCTAGTCTGTCAGTTCCTCCCCCATTTTCCCTTCCAAGCAGATCCACTCCCTTTCTGTCTTTCATTTGAGAAGAATAGGCTTCTAAAGGATAGTATGAAAATACAACAAAATAACGTAAAATGAGATAAAGTGAAAATTCTCACATTTGAATTGAATAAGGCAAACAAGAACCCCCAAGGCATAAGAATCAGAACCCCACTCATCCTCACACTTATGAATCCCACTAAAACACTAAACTGGAAGCTATAACATATACACAGAGGACCTTGTGCAGCCCTGTGTGGGCCCTGTGCTTGCTGCCTTAGTATCTGTGAGTTCTTATGAGCTTTGCTCGTGTTCGTTAGAGGTGTTCTCCATCTGTTCTGACTCTTACATTTTTTCCTCCTCCTCTTTTGCAAGGTTTACTGAGCCCTGAGGTCAGAGGTTTGATGGAGACATCCCATTTAGGGCTGATTGTTCCAAGGTTTCTCACTCTTCATAGTGTCTGACTGTGGGTCTCCATATTTGTTCCCATCTGCAGCATGAGGGAACATCTCTGATGATGGCTGAGCAAGGCACTGATTCATGAGGAGGGCAGAATATTATTAGGAGTCATTTTATCACTAAATTTTTTACCAGTAGTGTTTGGTTTTATCCTAGGACCCTATGCTATCTAGTCTCTAATTCTTGGTCACTCAAGCATTGTCAGATTTAGGTTCTGTCTCATGGAGTGAACTTTAAGTACAATCAGATACTGTTGGTTGCTTCACAAGCATTGTGCTACATTGCCCTAGCATATTTTATAGGCAAAACACCATTGTAGATCAAATGGTTTGTGGCTGGGTTGGTTTCTCTTTTGGTTGCATGCAAAGTACATCCCTGTAAAATGTTAGACTGTAGGTGTAATGGCTTCATATAGACACCATCTTGAGTTCTCCATGTTCATTGAGTTGTGAAGTGTTGTTTTCAGCCACGTGTCAGTTTATTAACAGCAATCTATTGTCTTGGCAACAGCCTGTGTTGTTTGTGGATTCCTGTGGGCTCCTTTTGGCCAACAACTTAATTATATATAACCTAATCCCAATACTGAACACTTCATGTAATGATAATAAATGACCAGTTAGGACTGTCTCCCCCATTATTTGGTGATTTTATTTACATAACATTTATATGTGTATATATTTTAAGAAAACTTTACTGTATTGGGTTTTGACACTGTCTCTAAAATGGCCCTTAATTGTAGCTGTCTCTCCCACATCCCTTACCATACCCCCTTATCCTGTCCCACACCCCATTTTGTCCTCCCATTCCATTCCCCATCCATCCATAAGTTTCCCCCACCCATCCATTCAATTTCCTTTTCCTAAGAACATCTATTTGTATCCTCTAGTCCTTTACTGCATACTTACACTCTATGGTTCTATGGATGGTATGAGGGTTATCATTTACTTAATGGCTAATATCCACATATAAACAAATTCATACTATATTTGTTTTTCTGAGTCCAAGTTATCTCATTCAGTGATTTTTTTTTTCCTAGGTTCATCCCTTTGCCTGCAAATTTATTTGTTCGTTTGTTTATTTGTTTTGTTTTCCCTTGTTATTTTCTTTTATTTTTCCTTTATTTTTTCCACAGATCCTCCCCTCACTCTCCTCTCTCCTTCTCCTCTAAGAAGGGGAAGCCCCTTCTGTGTATCACCCCCAGCCCCACTTTGCACATCAAGTCACTGCAAGACTATTGCCTGCAAATTTCATTATGATATTTTAACGTCTGAGTAGTATTCCACTGAATAAATGTACAATGTTCTATTTATCTATTCTTTTGTTGTGGGACATCTGGCCTGTTTAAAATTTCTAGATATTATGAATATACATCAGCAGTGAACCTGGTTGAGCAAGTGTCTTTGTGGCAGGACAAAACATCCTTTTGGTATATTCCCAAGAGTGGTATAGCTGGATCTTGAGTTAGATAGATTTCCCATCTTCCTGATTAACAGCCATACTGATTTTCATAATGGCTGTACAAGTTTACACTCCCAAAAGCAATAGATGAGTGTTCCTCTTAATCCATGTCCTTGCTATAGTATTCAATATATCTTTTTAATATATTTTATTATATAATACATTAATATTATATATGCATATATAATATGCATAGTATATGTTTCAATATTACATATAAATATATTATTTTTACATATCCTCCTTTTCCCACTTATTCATTTATTTTGTGAAGAGGGGCCACAACACACATGGAAAGTTCAGAGTATAACTTGTAGGAGTTGGTTCTCTTCCTACCTGGGTCATCAGACTTGATAATACCCAGTTTTTAACCCACTGAGCCATCTCAAAGGGTCCTATACATTCTGTAGTATAATCAATGTCAAACTAAAAATGTTTAGCTCTTGGCTTCAAATAAAATTATTTGATACAGCATGAAAATTGAATATGTTCAACTTAGAAATGGAAATTGATATTGAAAATAATAACGTATTTGTCAGTCTAATTCCATTTAAGTTAAAATATATATGTTCAATAAAATGTAAACTAGCTCACATCATGTCTTTACTAGGATAAATCACAATAAACAAAAAATTCTCACTCAAATAATCATACAAACAAGACAGCTTAATTGATAGGACATAATGTGAAAAAAATCATCTTCCACTTAGCATTGCTAAATAGCATCTCAGCATATAGAAGAAAATTTACATATTCAAATGGGTAATTGAATTTCCACATGTTCAAATTACCTTTAAAGAAAAAAGCATTAGTTTGATTTCTAGAAAAATATAATTGATTGGTCATCAATGTACTGGAGTGTTCCGAAGGCAACTTAGATAAAAGAAAGATGCATTAGTTTCTGGTTTATACTGTAGCTCGTTATCATAAACACAGGGACTTAAAAGAGCACAAGATCACTCTCAATTCATTTCTTCCTGTTGTTAACCCCACTCATATGCACAGGGCTCTTATCATTTTTTTTTGGCTCTTATCATTTAAAAAATGTATTTCAAGCAAGTTGTTAAAAATACTTTTCTTATTGTCTAGATTTTGGCTGAAGCCCCAGTAGTAAAGACAAGCGGTACTGAGGGCATATGTGTTCAAAGAAACTTGGCATGATTTCCTGAACCTTGATTCAGTGGAAACAATTTTAGTTTGGAAGATACGTAGTTGCTCCCTTTAGTAAGATACAGGTAGCAAAATTCTACAGGGATAATTTTCAGCCACCAACCAGCTGTAACTCCAAAATCTGTGCCTACAAAAAGAATAAATTCTGTGTAAATTCAATCAGTATCTTTTAAAAGAGTAGTTACTGGATCAAAGTTGCTGCACACGTGGAATCAGAGAGATAGCTTCATGGTAAAAATTGCTTGCCCTGTAAGCTTGATAAGGTTTCATCTCCAGAATGCCTGTAAAAGCTGGAACCTGTGACACCTGGGATTACATTTATCTGTAAGCCTGGCACTCCCCTTGACAAGTGGGAGGTAAAGACACGAGAATGGCAATGGAGAAGTTCGGGGTCCACAGGATTGAGAAACAAGAAAGACCCTGCCTCAAAACAAATGTGGAAGATGAGAACCTGCTCCCAAGGTTCTCCTCTGACCTCTACACACATATAAATAAGTAAAACTTTAAAGTTTGTTCATAACTGTAGTGTCTCTCCCTAGGTTTTAACTTGCATGTTAATAATGAGATGTTCAGGAATTCCTGGACAGAACCAATATTATCCAGCCAGTCAACAGCAAGTTTTCTTAGGAAGTATCCAGGTGGTATCACCCAAAAAAAGGCTAAATAGAAATGTGGGCATCCAGGCAAACAGCGTAAGTTAACTTTTTGTGATTATTGAAATATTTGTTCTTATGTTTAAGATCCCAAAGCTATAGAAAAGTAGCCAGGCAATTAAGTTTTTCACACTCTTTAGCTAGATTCCAAATTTTAGTGTTTTACTATGTTTTCTTTGTGTCTTAATCTCCACATATGTATATATGGCATGTACGGACACATGTATATGTATATGTATTTGCCAAACTATGAATGTAAAACCCTGAAAAAAATACAAATCTACCAGAGAGAAAAATAACTACTTTTACAAGTCTATATATTAATGCAACATGCCACATACATCATTTACTATGCCCTGGTTTGCCAACATTCCCTTTCTATTCTTTCTGCCCACTTAGTATTACTTCTCTGAATTCCTTTTCTTTCTCTAACATAGCCTTTCACATGTATTCCTTGATAATTAGAGAAATGTAAGTTAAATCAGTGGCATGGAGGATGATTTTATGGATACTTACATACATAATCTTGCATGGTAATTGTGATGAGCTTAGCCCAGTATATTTACATAGATGAATATCTCTATACAAGCCAGTAATTTTATAGGTAATATTGAGTAGTACAATGCTATAAAATAAGTATTCATCTCTAGTAATAATTCATCATGACAAAAACTTTAAGTAAATGACAGAAGAGGTGGCATGTGGTTATAAAAGAGTTCTGAATTCAAAAAATGACTGAGTGAAATTAAAAATACATTCTGTATGCAATTGTTAAAGAAGACATACTATTTTCATCATAAAAATTACCAAATACCATTATGATTTATAAAAGCCACCTGTCTTTGCCTCAAGTGCTATTCGTTGGTTCTAATCTGGCAGGTACTGCTACAGTAAATTAACATTTTAAAAAGTAAAGAAGTATTTAATCTGAGCTTGAGCGTACATCTTTACACATGGAAATCTTGAACAAAGGAGTCACAATATTATATTTTTAAGGACAGCTATTAAAATAAAGAAAAACAATGCAGTTTTTTCTAAGGGAAATGAAATTTGTTGAAATGTTTTCTTTTAAAACTTGGGGAGGCTCTCTCCACCAGCCGAGCAAGATGCCCAAAGGAAAGAAGGGCAAGGGGAAGAAGGTGGCCCCAGAACCCACTGTCACCAAGAAACAGGAGGCCAAAAAAAGTGGTCACTCCTTTGAGCAAACAAAGAACTTCACCATTGGACAGGACATCCAGCCCAAAAGAGATCTAACACGCTTCGTCAAATGGCCCTGCTATATCAGGCTCAAAGTATCTCCTGCCATTAACCCGTTCACCCAGGCCCTGGACAGGCAAACAGCTACTCATCTGCTTAAGCTTGCTCACAAGAATAGGCCAGAGACAAAGCAAGAGAAGAAGCAAAGGCTACTGCCCCTTGCTGAGAAGAAAGCTGCTGGCAAAGGGGATGTCTCAACTAAAAGACCGCCTGTCCTCTGAGCAGGAGTCAATACAGTCACCATCTTGGTGGAGAACAAGAAGGCTCAGCTCATGGTGATTGCCCATGATGTAGACTCAGTTGAGCTGGTGGTTTTCCTGCCTGCCATGTGTCTAAAGATAGGGGTGCCTTACTGTATCATCAAGGGAAAGTCCAGGCTGGGGTGCCTTGTCCACAGAAAGACATGCACCACTGTTGTCTTCACACAGGTTAACTCAGAAGACAAGGGTGCTCTGGATAAGCTGGTAGAAGCTATTAGGACCAATTATAATGACAGATATGACAAGATCCATTGCCCCTTGGGAGGCAACATCCTGTGTCCTAAGTATATGGCTTGAATTGCCAAACTGGAAAAGGCAAAGGCTAAAGAACTCACCACTGAATTGGGCTAAATGTACACTAAGTTTTCTGTACATAAATATAATTACAAAATTACTAAAAAGAAAAGAAAAACTTGGGGAGGAGTCAAATAGTATCAAATATAGTATACAAACCTCCCAAAGAACTAATAAAAGTTGAAAAAATATCTAATTTAAAAAATAATATAATCTAAATTATTAAGATTACAACTGAATATCTTTTCTTTATATATCTAAAACAAATCAAGAAATGGAAATTAATGAACAAAATCTCCCCAAGAAAATAGAAATATAATGTAGGAAATTAATTGTAAATAAAATTCGAGAAAAAATATACCTAATTTCTTTGTTAGGTTTTTATTATTGTGAAGAGATATCATGACCAAGGCAACTCTAATAAAGAAGGACATTTAATTGGGGCTGGCTTACTGGTTCAGAGGTTCAGTTTATTATCATCAAGGCAGGAAGCATGGCAGCATCCAGACAGACATTGTGCTGAAGAAGGAGCTGAGAAGTCTACATCTTGATCCCAAAGCAGTCAGAAGGAGATTGTCTTCCACAGGTAATCAGCAGAAGGGTCTCTTCCACACTGAGTGGAGTTTGAGCCAACCCCCACAGTGACTTACTTGCTCCAACAAGGCCACACCTTCTAATAGTGTTACTTCTTGTAGGCTAAGCATTCAAACATATGAGTCTATGAGGGCCAACCCTATTCAACCTACCACACCAATGAACCAAAAGAGGGTTTTACTAACCAAGGTTAGTAGTTAAGGGTGGTATAAGCATCTTGAACTATGTTGGATTCAGAATATACAGCATATTTAAGCTGAAGGTACTGAACTATTTCATTACTCATTTTGTTGCTTAATGAAAAATATTTGAGCAAAACAACCTTTTCATTTTGCCTTGCGGTTTTAGAGGATTTATCTCCTGCTTTCATGGATCCACTGCCTTCAAGCCTATGACAAAACAAATATCAAATCAGAAAGTCATAGGAGAAGAAAACTTGCCCAACCCATTGAATCCAGGAAGCACAGAGAAAGAGAGAGGAATCAGGGAAAGGTACATCCTACAAGTACATGTCCCTAGAAATCCACTTCTTTCAACTAGGACCCTCTTCCTGGTTTCTATCATCCATCAATATTGCCATCAAGTTATGAAATTAATAGATCAGTTGGCTGCTTACTCATAGCCTGCATCATAAAATCAACTCAATTATATCACTAGTTGTAGATCAAGCCTCCAATGAAAGCCTTTTAGGAGGAGACTTCATATCTAAGCCATAAGAAATATGAAACAAAACATATAAGAACATAAAAGGAAATTGATCTGTGTAATATAGTTTGGAACTAAAAACACTTCTGTCCTTCTTGGATTAAACAGTTAATTCTGGTATCCTGCCGTTTTACTGAAAGTGTGGATGATTTATATAAGCTTTCTGTTGGAATGTATGTGATCTCTTATATACAATATAATTTGCAAATAAGAATAATTTGACATATTTTCCTATTATATTCCTTTAATTTCCTTGCTTATTGCTCTGGAATTGCCTAGAAACCTCCTTACTGGAGGCCAGCTGTCATGGTATCCAAAGTTGTTATGCAAGCAGCCAAGGGAAAAAAATCAATCAATAATCTTATAGAGTAAGGCTTACAAACCACAGAAATGACTGCCCTGGGAAGCTCACTCTTTCTAGTTCTTTCTGAACACTGACTGGCAGGTTTGACTCAGCTGTTCTGGCTCAAACTCCTCTGCCAGCTGACTGATTCAATCTGGCTTCTCTCAGTTTCTCATTACATTGTTCTGTTTTGCCTCAAACTAACTTGAGTAAGGTTCCTTATTATTCTCTGCTCAACTGCATGAACTCAACTTCACTACACTGCATTCACTGTACTAACTCCCAACTCCTGACTAAACTGCACTGAACTAAACTGCCACAAACTAAACTGAACTGAACTCCATTGTATTGCATCACTTCTGTAACTACCAACTGCCTCTCTCTCTCTGAGCTGTTTTAAAGTAGCTTGTTTCCTGTGCCGTTCTCTTGAGAGTTAGGCACATGCTATCTCTGATTCATTCTGTCAAATCTTTCTCTGATTCATCACCTTGTCTGCCCCTCAATTAGGTGGCAAACATGGCTTCTTCCTTCTACAAACTAATTTTACCCCAAAGATGTGTACTAGGTGTGTATCTATATTCTAGCCAGAGGTATTAAAGGTGTGTGGCATGTCTGCATTCCAGTTGGACCTCATAGACATAGATTTTTGGATGTAATCCCTTACCAGAGCAGCCATGTTGCGAGGTTAAAATTCTTCTAAATACTGTTGCCATTTCCCAAAGCCAATATAAGTTCTAACTGCATTCTAGATACTTATCTTTACACCTACAGATAAATATAATTATTACCTGTCATCAAGAAAGCTTCTTTTTTCAACAGAAATCATTGCAGAAACCCACAACTGCCCAAAATACAGAGTATGCGTGCCCATGGTGCTGGCCACAGTTGATACATCCACAATGCAATTACCACACACAAGGATCAGGGCACACTACAGAGAGCAGACAGATTGCAAAAACTAGAGGGCCAAGACACCTGCATCCAGGTAGATTGTTGTAGACTTAACAGGAACACTGTTGCCATGAAATATCAAAATATGACCTGCATAATAATGACAGTCTACATGCCAATAAGGATAGGATAAATCTCAAAATGGCCCCAACCCTAGATGAAAGACTACAGCCAATCAATGGCTGCAGAGGGAATCAGTCTTCCCCAAAGAGCCCTTGACAGGTTATCCAAACCCAAATGTTCAACCCTAATCAATTCTATACAAGAGCAACACTAAATAGACTTCGTGGGTTTTAGATGTATGTGTATATAGATAATAATTATAGGAGAGGTCATCCACTTCAGAAAATATGAAGAGAGAACATGGGAAGTGTTGGAGGGGAGTGGGGGAAGGAAGTATACAAGTGCAGTACTCAAGTACAAAATTCTTAACTAAAACACAAACATTAAATTTAAAAATAACAATAAAATGATAGCCGGGTGTGGTGGCACATGCCTTTAATCCCAGCACTCGGGAGGCAGAGGCAGGCAGATTTGTGAGTTTGAGCCTGGTCTACAAAGTGAGTGCCAGGACAGCCAGGGCTATACAGAGAAACCCTGTCTCAAAAAAACAAAACAAAACAAAATACCAAAATAATAATAATAAAATGAGCAGAAAGAAACGTAAGTTGATTTTTTTGCCATCTTTTCAATTTTAAAGCAACCTCTAGTCCATTAAGATAAAAGTATAATATTGCTTTCTACATGTCAGCTCTTGGTATGATTAATGTTTTGCTCAAATGTCTTCTGTGATGAAATAATAAGCATGCTTGCATTGAAGAGATAAAACTAAGAGAATGTTGTTTTCTGTAGTTAGAATGAAGTAATGGAGGACAGAGCTGCCCAAATATTTCTAAAGTAATAAATGTGCATGCACACACACACACACACACACACACACACACACACACACACACACATGAGAGAGAGAGAGTGAGAGAGAGAGAGAGAGAGAGAGAGAGAGAGGTATTTGTCCTGAGTCTAGCTAGTTCACTATCTATTACCACCTCTAGTTGCATCAATCTCTAGTAAATGATGCAGTTTTGTTCTTCTTTAAGGCTGAGAAGCCTCCACTGGGCAGGTATCTTGTTATCCAGCCACAGCAGATGCATAGCTTGCTTCCTCACCTTGGTTTTGGTTTTGTTCTGAGGACTGATTTCTCCATGCACACCGCAGTGCTGTGACCCAGTGGGAGCTTACACTGAATGGGTGCTTTTGTCCTGTTTGTTAGGGAGCTGTTCCTGAGCACCATCTAGTAGCCACCAAAACACAAACACCATCCAAACTGTAAATTCTGATCCACAATTCTCTAGATAGACATTATAGATTCTCTTCCTACTGAAATATTAGAATATTAGAAATGTTTCTACTTTCCAAAATCCATCCTCATTAAATTGAGGCTTTTAACCATCTTTTTGTAAGCACTTTCTAAGAACTTTACTTTCTAAGTTGAAGCTCTTTTCTTTATAATGAATTCCTTACATTTTATTTGTTTTCATTTCTGCCTAATTTCTAATGAGCAGCTATCACTGTATACTTTGTATAGAGATGTGACTTGTTACCTTTGGTTCTTTCACTAGAGCTGCTCCCATTGTTTTGTTAGAAGTGATATTAGATTTGGAGGTTTTCACACTTTGCTCAGTAATAAACCTCTTGTGGTGATTAATTTCCATTGACAACCTGAGTGGATTAGGAATGCCGACTACATTAATAGGGCGCACCTTCCAGGGTACCTATGAGAATATTTCTGAGCAGTCCACCTGAGAAGGAAGATGCACACTGAATGTGGGTAGCAACATTTTACAGGCTGGGACTGAATTAAAAGAAAAAAGAAAGACCCAGCCGAGCCCTAGTGTTCTCTTTTCTCTGCTTCCAGGTTCAGCACAAAGAGCAATTACCCACACACCAGCATGACATATGCTCCCTCCCTTAAGTTGCTTCTGGTCAAATATTAGATCACAAAAGAACAATGACACTTTTTTTTTCTAATTAGATTGATACACACTTCCTTGTAATTGCTTCCTGAGTATCTCATCCTTATAATGCAGAAACTTCCTCTAATTCTTCAATAAAGAGTTTTATTTGTCCATTGAGACTTTTTTTTTTTCAACAGAAAATTAAAGCTAAACGCCACCCAGGCTACATTTTATGTTTTGGACTTAGCTTTATCAGGTTTTCCATCTGTTAAATAAGCTAGAACTTAGCTACACTCTCTAGCTTCCATCAGTCTGAAATTAATTTGCAAATAAAAGTAAGGGCCAGCTACTTGAGGTCAGATGTGTTCACTGACAGGTGAGTACTTTTGAGGTGCATTTATTTCAACATTCAAGTGAATTAATATTAATTTTACTTCAGAAATTGGGAACATTTAATGACCCTCGTTGAAATAACTTAAAGACACTCCAGGGAGCTGCAAAACCACTGCTCTAAGCAGAATTTGAGTAGAAACGTGGAAAATTAAAAACCTGATTTTTAAAAAATAGCTTTTCAATCAGAAGGTGAGACACATAAAATTGCAGAAAGACACTGTGGTGAGAAACATCATCAATAAAGAAAAATGAGATTCCTAACTTTAACATAACTGGGGGAAGGGAGTCACCATTCGATCGTGATCTCTCTACAGAAGAAAAGAAAATGTGAACTGTGCAAACCCATTTCAAGGATCCAAGCAATGGTTTGTAGGCCAAGATGAGGATATATCCCAAAAGAGGAAACTCCTAGAATGACTGCAAACCCTTGTTTTTGGAGTCTTCCCATAGCTCCCGTGAAAGAATTTGATGAAAGGTTACCTGGCTTATGACCAAATTCCAACCACCACTTAGAGCAATGAAGGAAGAAAGTGAGGAGGGGCCTTAAGTTAGGGTTGAAAGATGTGATGACGCATCATTCAGTGTCAGACTCCTCCCTCTACCTACGCTCTGGGTGGGCACCAATCCCACTGAGCATGAGTGCTGAGGAGACACCTGGTCACAGTTCCAGTCTCCTGAAGCATAGTAAGGACTGCCATTTGCCTCCTTCTCCTCCTAACCCTAGGCTTCTCTTGCTCAGTACCACAGAAAACAGAGATGTAAGGACCATGGCCTCATTGGGACCTCTATTGACCTTGAAAGCACATGCTACAGATGAGACCGGCTGTGATTTATGACCTCTGGAGAGACTCAAGCCTCATGTTTATGAACTGCACTTGTACCTCTCACCAACAAAATATCAGAGACATGAATGTTTGAGCAGCACAGCTTAGCTAGTGATACCTCATTTCACAAAGGAAACAGCAGAAAACCTAACTTTAACAATGCAGACCTCACCTTCTCAATGATGGGTACTAGAGACAAGGTCACACAAGTGCTTATTGGTAGATTTCATTTATAAAGCAGCCTTCTGCATTGTATAACCAGACTACACCAGCAATTCCAAGGAGCTATTTATCAACCTAAGCCTTTGGACATAAGCAGGGCCAGTCTAATAAATATGACTGAAAGAGAAAACAGAATGTTAAAAATATATTGTTATATATAAAATATGACACTTATTTTAAAAATTCTTACTCAATGTCCCCACATGTAATTAAGTTTCAGTTAAAGACCTCATAAGTTCTTGAAGTGAATACTGAATGACTAAGAGACTAAGAGTATTTTTACTCTGCATTACAGCTTTATCTTAATTTGAGTAAAATGTAACTTGTTTCAGTGGTGTCCTTAAAGATGGGAGACGGAGGTTGAAGCAGCCTGATGCTCAAGGGTACATAGAGATGGGGAAGCTTGCTTACCAACCAGTGTAGCCTAATCGGTGAATTTCAGGTTCACTGAGACAAACTATCTCAGAATAATAAGGGGGAGAGTGATATAAGGAAGACAGCCAGCATCTGCCTCTGGCATCCACACATGTACAAGAATACATGCACATGCACATAAACACATACATCACGCAGAGAGTGAATGGGGGGCTATATCATGCAAATAAGAGGCTTAACAGGAGTCAAGCTGTATTTCTTTACTTGAAAATAAAGAGCAATTTCTTGATGAATCAGGGACATATTATAAAGGTAGTCTTTTTTGTTTGTTTTGGGGTTTTGGTTTTTATTGTTATTATTGGATATTTTCTTTATTACATTTCAAATGTGATCCCCTTTCCCTGCCCCCCGGCAACCCCCTATCCTGTCACTCACACACACACACACACACACACACACACACACACACACACACCTGCTTCTATGAGGGTATTCCCCACCCATCCACCTACTCCTGCCTCTGCCTCCCTGTCCTCGAATTCCCCTACACTGGGGCATCCATCATCTTTATTGATGATGTTTCTCACCACAGTGTCTTTCTGCAATTTTATGTCTCACCTTCTGATTGAAAAGCTATTTTTTAAAAATCAAATTTTTAATTTTCCAAGTTTCTACTCAAATTCTGCTTAGAGCAGTGGTTTTGCAGCTCTAAAAAAGGACCAAGGACCTCTCTTCCCTTTGATGCATGACAAGACCATCTTCTGCTACATATGCAGCTGGAGCCATGGGTCCCTCCATGTGTACTCCTTGGTTGGTGGCTTAGTCCCTTGGAACTCTGAGGGGTCTGGTTGGTTGATACTTTTGTTCTTTCTATGGGGTTGCAAACCCCTTCAGCTCCTTCAATCCTTTCTCCAACTCCTCCATTGGTGACCCGCTGCTCAATTCAAAGGTTGGCTTCAAGCACCTTCTTCTGTATTTGTCAGGCTCTGGCAGAACCTCTCGGGAGCTATATCAGTTTCCTGTCAGCAAGCACTTCTTGGAACCCACAATAATGTCTGGGTTTGATGTCTGTACATGGGGTGGATCCCCAGATCTCTGTTCTCATCTTCTGCTAGATAAAGCCTCGCAGAGAACAGTTATGCTAAACTCTGGTATTCAAGTATAGCATAGCATCATAATTAATGTCAGGGGTTGGCTTTCTTATATGGGATGGGTCTCAAGTTGGATCAATCATTGGTTGAACATCCTCTCAATCTCTGTTCCATCTTTATCACTGCATATCTTGTAGACAGGACAAACTTTGGGTCAAGGATTCTGTGGGTGGGTTAGTGTCCCTCCCCCTCAGGAAGTACCAACTGGCTACATGAGGTAACCATAAAGGCCTCCTTATCCTCCACTGCTAGGAGTCTCAGCTAGGGTCACCCCATAGGCTCTTCGGAACCTCCTCCATCCAAGGTCTCAGACTGATCCCAAAGATGACCCTCATGATTTTCTTTCTCTCTTTTAGCTGTCTCAACTCCCATTCTCTGCTACCTGAACTCTACTCCCTATCCCCCTCACTACACCCCTCTCCTACCCATATCCCTCTTTCTACCTACCTTCTATGTCTATTTTCCCCCTTCTGAGTGATATTCAAACATTCTCCCTTGGGCCCTCCTTGTTACTTAGCTTCTTTGGATCTTTGGAACATAACATGGTTATGCTGTACTTTGTGGCTAATATCCGCTTATCAGTGAGTACATACCATGCATGTCCTTTTGGGTCTGGGTTACCCAAATATTTTCTAGTTTCATCCATTTGCCTGCAAATTGCCTGCAGTCTTTAATTTTAATAGCTGAGTGCTATTCCATTGTGTAAATGTACCACATTTTCTTCATTCATTCCTCTGTTGAGTGATATCTAGGTTGTTTGCAATTTCTGTCTATTACAAATAAAGCTGCTATGAACATAGCTGAGCAAGTGTCCTTGTGGTATAGTGGAGCATCTTTTGAGTATATGCCCAAGAGTGGCATAGCTGGATTTTTAGGTAGATCTATTTGCAAATTTTCTCAGAAACAGCCAAATTGATTTCCAAAGTGGTTGTGCAAGGTTGCATTGTCACAAGCAGTGGAGGAGAGTTCCCCCTTGATCCACATCTCCCTAGCATGTGCTGTCCTTTGAGTTTGTGATGGATGCAAGATAGAATCTCAGAGTCATTTGGATTTGCATTTCCATGATAACTAAGGATGACAATTACTTTATCCCATAAAATGATCTTCTCCAGACAGGAACATACCAGGTACACACAGTGGAAATTTCACTAACTACACTTCCTCAGGCCTTTGTTCACTATATTAAAGCTCTTCAAATTTAACTGTCTGTCTAGACTGCCAGGCATGTTCAGTTTGCAGAGTCTGTCTCAGTTCCTAGAACCTTAAAGGCAGTCACAAAATGATGAACAAATGAATAATAGTGTAGAGGATGTGCTGAATTGTTTATAACAGCAAGAATCAATGTGTCCTGATGCCATCCGTTTTGGCTGAAAGACCAGGTTGTTGTAGGGGAAATTTTGAAAGCAGAGAAAGAGCAGCTGAATCAGGCCTGGGTGGCTTCCTCTGAGTGAGTCTGTGCACACCATATTCTTAGCAGCTCACCCAGATTATTTATAAGAGCGTTATCTACTAGGAGAAAGAAAAGACTGTGGGGTTAATCTCTATGTCACAAAATGTTTCTGTCTCACTAATTGAGAGTGGTTGTTGATGTCCCTGTGTGACTTCAACTTTATTCTGCCAGTCATTCTTTTTTCTTTCTGGACTAAGACCACCTAGGAAAACAGCAATGAAAGGTGCAGCTTTTCTTATACATTGACCTATCTAAGCAGTTCTAGACAAGTGTGGTTTTCAACTAAGAAAGTGCACATTTCATTTGAAGGATGGCTTCTTTCCCCACACATCTATGAAAGGATAAAGAAGGCATCAAGGGACAATACTAAATCAAAGGTCTAATGGTTAATCAGTTCTCACACGCCTGTTGTCAGAAGCCTGTACAGAAATAGCCCTGTGGTACCATGGTTAATTCTGTCTCTGAATAACATCTGCAATGATGATCTGCTGCAGCAGAGACTACAAAGAAAGTTTTATGAGAAACACAAGAGCTTTGCTCACATTTGACAGTTGTTATTTCTTCAAAGTGAGGCTGACAACATTGGCTTCTTGGGAGGGAGATGAAGCCATATTCCCACTCACTACACAAATTCAGGATCTCTGTTGTTAGCCACTTCCATAGTCACCTGTGATTTGTTGGGGGCTCTGATCAGCTCATGAGTCAATTTGAGCATGCTCATTTTTACTGTAAAAAACAATGTTCAGGGTTAAGAGATGGGGATGCAATGGGATCTTAGTGATCTCTCATAGCATGAAACTTGACAACAGCAATAAGCAGCGTTTGCTTTCACCCTGGAAAGACTTTGAAAATCCTACGGTCACAAAATCCTAATAAACAGTAGCATGTATTCAAAGACACAAACAGATCCTGCACTATCAAGCTCTCAATAATTTAAGATCAGGTTGAACATGTGATTTGTAGAAATACACTTACATTTCTCATGGATGTAGCATGGCATAGTGGGGAAAAGAGAACCATGATACTTTTAATTCATTAAGCTACATTCAAATATTAGCATTATTTTTTGTGTAATTAGATGATTATAGAAAAACATCCTGATCTTTTCATTGTTGTTGTTGTTGTTGTTGTTGCTGCTGCTGCTGCTGTTTATTTCAAATTTCATTATTTGTAAAGTCAGAACCTTGAAAAACTTTGGAGAATTAATAATAGTGTAGATAAAGTAATAGACACACTGATGATATTGCACCCAGGTCGCGCAGGCGCAGAGCAGGTCGGTGCAGGTCAGTTCCCGGACCACAAAGGGTCACCCAGACCCTGTCAGCGCAGACCAGCCCACGGACTGCAAAGGGTGAGTGAGCGAACAGCTGAACAGTGCACCTTTGCGACAGAAGCAGCCTGGGACTCTAGACATCCAGGTTCCCTCCCCGCCTAAGGAGAGTTCTCCCTCCACCTGGGGGAGGGCCTTCCCTGCAGGTACTGGTGAGAGAGCCATATTGCACCCAGGTAGCACAGGCACAGAGCAGGTCAGTGCAGGTCAGTTCCCGGATCACAAAGGGTCCCACAGAGCCCAGTCTGTGCCGGTGAGTGTGCAGACCGCAGAGGCAACACCTCTTTTAGGACAGGCCCTTTATAGGGTCTTCAACACTACCTAAGAGGCAGGCCGGAACATCAAAATTCCATGCACCTTCCCTGCAAAAAGAGAGCTCGCCTGCTGAAACTACTCTGACCACTGAGAGTCAGGAGAGAGCTGGGCTCCCAGGTCTGCCCACAGAGACTAACAGAATCACAGGAAGAACAAGATCCAATCAGAGACAACTGTAACAACCAACTCCAGAGATTACCAGATGGCGAAAGGCAGACATAAGAATCTTAATAACAGAAACCAAGACCACTCACCTTCTTCAAAACGCAGCACTCCCACTTCAGCCAGTCCTGGATACCCCAACACACCCGAAAAACAAGATTCGGATTTAAAATCATATATCATGGTGCTGGTAGAAGACATGAAGGAGGACATGAAGAAGGACATGAATGACTCACTTAAAGAAATACAGGAGAACAATGCTAAAGAGGTAAAAGTCATTAAAGAGGAAACACTAAATTCCTTTAAAGAACTACAGGAAAATACAACCAAACAGGTAATGGAATTGAGCAAAACCATCCAGAACCTAAAAAGGGAAATAGAAACAATAAAGAAAAACCACAGTGAGACAACTTTGGAGATAGAAAGACTAGGAAAGAAATCAGGAACCATAGATGTGAGCATCAGCAACAGAATACAAGAGATGGAAGAGAGAATCTCAGGTGCAGAAGATTCCATAGAGAACATGGGCACAACATTCAAAGAAAAGGCAAAATGCATAAAGATCCTAACTCAAAACTCCCAGAAAATCCAGGACAAAATGAGAAGACCAAACCTACGAATAATAGGAGTAGATGAAAAAGAAGATTTTCAACTTAAAGGGCCAGCAAATATTTTCAACAAAATAATAGAAGAAAACTTCCCAAACCTAAAGAAAGAGATGCCCATGAACATACAAGAAGCCTACAGAACACCAAATACACTGGACCAGAAAAGAAATTCCTC
>LR755378.1:12727-25832 GCA_902729485.2 Mus minutoides | reverse complement strand
AAAGGAACAGGGTGAAAGAGAGAGAGAAGAGCCAAAATAAAGATTCTGATATAGGCTCAAAGTTCTGTGCCTGAGATTCTCTCTTCCATCTCTTGTATTCTGTTGCTGATGCTCATATCTATGGTTCCTCATTTTTTTCCTATGGTTTCTATCTCCAGGGTTAACTCCTTTTGGTTTTTCTTAATTGTTTCTACTTCCATTTTTAGGTCCTGGATGGTTTTGTTCCATTCCATCACCTGTTTGGTATTCTTTTCCTGTAACTCTTTCAGTATTTCCTCTTTAAATGCTTTTAGTTGTTTATCTGTGTTTTCCTGTAACTCTCTAAGTTCTTCCTCTTTAGATGCTTCTAGTTTTTTATCAGTGTTTTCCTGTAACTCTCTAAGTTTTTCCTCTTTAAATGCTTCTAGTTGTTTATCTGAGTTTTCCTGTATTTCCTTCTTATAGTCCTTCATCATCATCATGACCAGTGACTTTATATCCATGTCCTGCTTTTCTGGTGTGCTGTTGTATCTAGGACTTGAAGTGGTGGGTGAGTTTGGATCTGGTGATGCCAAGTACCCTTGGATTCTGTTGCTTCTGTTCTTATGCTTGCCTCCTGCCATCTCTTCCTGAGGAGACCTGGCGATGGTGCAGACCAGAAAGGACCCACTGTTCTGTGGGCAACTGCTGACCCACTGCTCCTAGAACCACCACTGCACTCTGCTCACGAGTAACCCCGATGTGATCTTACAGTCCTGGGGTATGCGAAGCACAGGGCAGGCCCTAGGTGTGTCCGCTGAGCTCAGAGGAAACCACTGCTGCACTCCACTCACACGTAACCCGGATGTGATCTTATATCCTGGGGTATGCGAAGCACAGGTCAGGCCCTAGGTGTGTCCGCTGGGCTCAGAGGAAAGATGGCGGGGTGGGTGGTGCTCTGGCTGGGAGGGGCCCAGCCTCCGGTGGGGCGGAGTTCTCAGATCCTGCCCCTGCAGGCAACTGCTGGCCCACAGCTCCCTACACCACCTCTGCACTCCACTCACGCGTAACCCCGATGCGATCTTAAAGTCCTGGGGTATGCGAAGCACAGGGCAGGCCCTAGGTGCGACCGCTGGGTTCAGAGGAGAGATGGCCGGGTGGGTGGTGCTCTGGCTGGGACAGGCCCAGCCTCCGGTGGGCAGAATTCTCAGATCCTGCCCCTGCAGGCAACTGCTGGCCCACTGCTCCCCAAACCTCCGCTGCACTCCACTCACGCGTAAACCCGATGTGATCTTAAAGTCCTGGGGTATGCGAAGCACAGGGCAGGCCCTAGGTGTGTCCGCTGGGCTCAGAGGAAAGATGGCCCTGAGATTTCCTCTTAAAGAACTTAAAAGTCTCCCGACTATGTGCTCTGCAATATAAAGGTAAAGTTCCTTTTATTCTTTTTCCAATAGGGTCTATCCAGGGCACAACCATAATCTGGCCAAGACAAAACCAAGATCCAGCAGTGCAAACAATGGAAAGCTCCATATATGGGTTTATTTATACATTTGGGGCTCAGGTTACTCCTCTGGCCCCACCCTTGGCAGCATACATAGCTTGTATTCTGGACTCTAGCCTGCTTCATGATATCTTCATGTCTTAAAACCAATATTTTCTGGATGACTTTTAAATTGACACACTAAATTACTTGCAATATATGTTCCTGTATATTAATGTATGGAGGTATGCTTCAGTATCTTATTAAAAAAGCTTTTAAGTCTGTACTGGTTGGTTTTGTGTGCCAACTTGACACAAGCTGTAGTTATCACAGAGAAAGAAGCCTCAGTTGAGGAAATGCCTCCATGAGATTCAGCTGTGAGACATTTTTTCAGTTAGTGATCATGGGGGAGGGGGGTAGTGCCCATTGTGGGTAGTGATATCCCTGGACTGGTAGTCTTAGGTTCTACAAGAAAACAAATTGAGGAATCCAGGGGAAACAAGCCAGTTATGAACATCCCTCCATGGCCTCTGCATCAGCTCCTGCTTCCTGACCTGCTTGAGTTCCAGTCCTGACATCCTTTGTTGATCAACAGCAATGTGGAAATGTAAGCTGAATAAACCCTTTCCTCCCCAACTTGTTTCTTGGTCATGATGTTTGTGCAGGAACAGTAACCCTGACTAAGACAAAGTCCTGTGTTATGGGGTCCACTTAGATCTACAAAACTCAAACATCAGGTCGATGCAGATGACAAAAATTCATTGTAATCAAGCCACTACTGATTAATAAGGACATACTAACATTTCACAACTTATGGACATATTATTTTGTTGATTTCTAATAGCTTAGTGTTGATATCTTTTTGAGTAAATAGTCTTCAAGAGTAAATATTCACCCCAGTAAGACAAGTCTTTGTTAAGATCCTTCAACCAGAAGGAATGAAACTATCTGAAGAAATAGAATAAAGAAGAGACAAGGGAAAAGGGACAATTGACCCATATTGAACACAAGCCTGTTTGTGATCAGTAGGAGTCTTATTTTTCTTTTAAAAAATTCACTTTACATCCCAGTTACAGCCCTCTGCTCCTCTCAGTGCTACCCTTACAAACCCTCCCTCCATTGCCCCTGCCCTTCTCTTCAGAGAAGGAGAGCCTCCCCCCTTGGGTAATCCACCCTGGGGCATCTATTCCCAGGAGGACTAGGCTTATTCTCTCCCACTGAGGCCCAATCAGGAAGTCAAGGTAGCATATAAAGGAGGCATTTATTTCTATTCATGCACTGTATGATTTTCAAAGCAGATACAAAGCAACCAAAATTTCAGGTGCTCCTGAAATTAGTTTCCATGGATTCTGAGAATTGGCTATATATTTGATCCACAGCCTGTGCTGTTGATGCCTTCATGTTTCTGTTTACTATACTGATGTCTTTGTTTTCCTTTGGAGACAGTCTAACTTTAATCCTGCCTCATGCTTATATACATGTCTATCCCAGGATCACAGGCATGTCTCACTATGCAGGCTCTACCTCAATACTAACTGATCATTTTCACCACATAAGTTTCTTCCATGTTTTATCACATCAGTAAAGAAACTCTGCCATTCTATTGTAGGATGAGAGGAGGGGGTGCTCATTCATCAAGGCCACGTGACTGGATGACTGCCCACTTCTATACCAGCTCGGTTCACGACCACACACCGGTACTCTCCAGCATTCTCACTTCTGACATTATCTATTCTCACTCCACACTTTGATGGAGACATCTTTATCCTTTTTGTAGGCTGCAGATAGTGGTTATTAAAGAACCAACGGTAGGAGAGTCCAATGTCAGGTGAAACACAGGAGAAGGTCACAGATCTGTGTGCACTGACTGTGGTATTGGTGATTCGAATGAAGGGCTCTGTCACCAGCTCTGAAAAAAAAAAAAAAAAAAAAACAGAAGGGGACCAAATGACAATAATCAGTCATAGAGCTCCACCAGCTCCACTTTACTGAATACTTTAAAAAGTTTCCAAAGGGAGAAGTTAGAGCTGTGACCATAGAAGTATCTTGTGCTTTTTATCAGATACCCATGGCCTGTGTGCTCCTAATTCACTCACTGTGTTTCCTATGTCTCAGTTTCCATATAACAAAACATATGATAAATGATCAATACTTTGCCTGGAGCTAAGATTAGGTATGAGCAATGGGCTAATCTTGGGATGGAGAAGCTGCTCAAATTGGCAGTATATATTACTATTTAATGGAGGAAGAGAATTTCTTCATACTGGACATGAAGGACAAGGAGCTTCCTGAAGAACTGTCACCTATCTCTCTCCCTTGAGGGATCCAAAGTTCCTGTAAGTCTCCTAAGTACATCAGAACAGTTGGCTCATGTCCTGGCACCTGTCCACTGAGACTCAGGAGAAGGAACATACAGGTGACCTACAAAACTGCAACTGTAATAGGAGTCATAACTGGTCCCACACACTTTGGGACTTGGACAGTCAGTAAAACCCTGTCAAAACCACTCATTGACAAAAAGCTCCCCAGTGTCACCTAGTGTCCAGCCAGAGGCAAAATTTTGGAGCAGGGTCCTCCTAGTGCTCATCCAGTGCCTGGCTGATTTCCCCAAGGTCTCTACAGGGGCAATGTGCATGGTGAGAAACCCAAGAGTCTGCACTGAGGACGATGCCCTCATGCTGAGTTATCCCACACATGTTCTTCTCTGTGGAGGTAGAGACTGCTGAGGGATTCTGATTGACTGCAGTTTGTCTACCCAGTATGTGTCATACTGTAAGTGCCTAAACCCCAGTATGGAGACACAATGCAGCAGGAGGGAGAACAGGCATAATCCAACCCTGACAGTCCAGCATATGAAGTAGGATAATTCATACCCAGAAGCCAGAGGCCGTTTAGAGTCACTTACTGTTTACATAAAACTGCACGTGTGCTCTTTCAACCTTGTTATTTATATTTAAAATTTCAAGTGTGTACATTCTTGCATCTTCCTCAGTGACATCCTGGAGCAGTAGAGATCCACTGGCATACAGCATCCCTCTTCCTCTGTATGCATCACTCCAGATAGTGATATTCCCCATTACATGGTAGTCTACAATTTTAAAGGTCGGGAGTGTATATATTGAGTAGTACCAGGAGAAGGATATCAGCTCTTCTGGCAGATTATGAACGAGGAGAAGAATACTTTCCCCTTCAGCAGCATACCTTGGCACAGACTCGACAATGAATTTGGCAGAAGCCATCGAGTTACAGCACTGAAAAACAAGACCTGGAAGGGAAAAAAAGCCATCACATGTAGCTCACTGTTCTTGGTGTAAATCTAGTGACCTCCATCCTGAGCAGATGGATCATTAACTCAGCTTAGAGAGGCAAGTGAGGGTGTTATCTATCCCACCTAAACAAGGTGAGTAACACAATTTCATAAATTCCCTCAGAGACCCTGAAACTTGTTCCTACTGCATGGAGGTGTCGCTTGGACCCCCCTTTGCACAGTCAGACACTACACAAACTTCTATGTGTTAGGGTTTGAGATGATACCTCTTCTGAAGTCTACAGGTCCTGGATTGTCACTTTCTGTTTGTTTCATTTTCTTGGTTTCTCTTCTGTCTCTTGTTAATTCCTGATTTCACCTTTTAGGTGTTCTTGCTGCTCTTCCTAGAAGCCCACAGGAGTGGGGTTGTGTAAAGGCCAGGAGCAATATGATATTCAGGGCAAGCTAAGATCTTGGAAGAGGCTGTAGTATTAGGTTGAATGGTTTATATCAAGTTGACACAATGTAGAGTCCTTTTGAAAGACAAGGCTTCAGTTGAAAACACTTGCCAACACATTGGCCCATGGGCAAGTTGGTAGTATATTTTTAAAATGCACATTGATTGGGAGGGTCTATAGCACTACAAACAGTACCATCCCTGGGATAGGGGCCTAGGTGACATAAGAGGGCAGGTTGAACAAGTCATGATAAGCAAGCAGGTAAACAGTACTCTTCCATGGTCTCTGCACCAGTTACTGGATTGTATTTATGATAATCTCAATTTGGAGCTAATCAATATCTCAATTTGAAATGGACAGCAACAAACAAACAAACAAACAAACACAACAAACAAAACAAAACAAAAGATGAAACTAAACAGCAACAATAAAACCATTGTTCCTTATCAGCTTTGAGAAGAAGAATGGAGGACTGGAATTTTGTTCCCCTGGGTGGCTTTAGTCCAACCTTCGACAGACAACAGTGTTTGGGTTCCCTGTTTTAGAGCCCCAGGAGATTGGGCAGAACCTGACATCTTAGGCTGAGTTAGCACCAAGGTGTCTCTTGATGCAGGTGGAGTCAGAAGATTGAGTGTGATCTACAGCTATTTGTCACTCCAAGTTTGTCTGGCACTAAGTGCTCAAACCTTCACATGGGGACATGGTATAGAGAGGAGGGAGGTGTAGGCTAAGCATGACAGTCCTATGTGTCTAAGCCCCACCTAGTACTGAATGATTACAGGAAAGCATTATAGGAAATCACTTACTCTCCACCTGGATTTCTACATGTCCTTCTTCACTCTTCATATCTGTACCCAGAATTCCTAGGGTGTACAATCCAGCATCCTTCTGAGTGACATTTTTGATCAGCAGAGATCCATCAGTATATGGTCTCTCTCTACCGCTGTATGCAGGCCCAAATGAAAAACTTGATTTTTCATCTATTAAGTATCGGACAATCAGATGTTTCCTGACCTGGGTCATTCCTCTGAACCATGCAAAGCCTAGAATATTCTCGGGAAGCTTTCGAACCTGTACAAAAACATCTTTCCCATCAGGAACAATACGTGGCAATGTTTCAATACTGGGTTGAGCAGAGGCAACAAGGCGCCCACAGTTCCAAAGGAAGACTAGAAATGAAGAGACAGATTTGATTAATTGAGATCTTTGTATTTTGGTATAATACACACTGTCCTGAGCAGGTGTGTCCATTACTCACTCTAGGTGTCTCTCTTCCTATCCAACTTTGTGTGCTTGCACTTTTATTTGTCATTGTTTGTTGCTCTCTCTTCGGGTGTCACCATGGCCCTGGCTTACCATTCAATGCTGTTTGGTGTTTGGGTTATGCCTCTGAGTCTCTTCCCTACTCAGCATGAATCTTTACTCTCTGGCTTGTTGTTGCTGGTTGTTGTTGTTGTTGTGTTTGTCTTGTACTTCCAGTCAACACCTGATGTCACCTTTACATTCTTTACTGATCTGTCTTTCTGTCCACTTGGACTGGGCATAATATTCACCATAATTTTTTTATATTGAAAAAATGCTATTTAGAAAAAAAAACTCAGACATATGTGGAGAATGGATGAACAAACGATGTTACAAGACTTTGTATGCCAATGGATTTTCCTAAGAAAACCCTAGGTTTGCGGACACAGTAATGGATCATTCCACTTGTTTTGAGTTTTTTACACTTACTTACAGATTATATTTGTGTGTGACTTTGAACATATATAAGGACTAGTTCAGTGTGGGTAGGTGGGTGCAGAATACACTACTTATGTGGAGGTCAGAGACCTCTGTTCGTTAATCTCAGCTTATCAGAATATGAAGCAAATGCATATATTTATTCAATCATGCCACTGATCAACACCACCTTGGTTTTTTATTTGGGTTGTCAGAGCTGAGAATGTCAGTCTTCAGAATACTGTGGTCATGCTGATTAACTTTGGGTGAAAATAATCTTCCCATCAACTTACTTCTCATTCATCAAGACCCTCCTGATGCTTCTGATCCTCTACCGTCTGTGTCTTCCTCTCCCCTCTAAACTCCGAGACTCCACTCAGGTCCATGTGCCTCTTAGGAGACCCCAGAGAGTAGATGAGTCTTCTCCTCTCATACTTTATAAAGTGTGGTTTCCTCACCTGTGAGCATGAGTCCCTGACAAATCCTTTGCAGAGCATAAAAGGGTGCCACCCCTGGTCTCTGTGGCTTGATCTGTCCTTCCGTGACATGTCTGTTCCAGGACCACTCCCCAGTTCTATTGTGCTTCCACTCTCTGAGCTGAGCCTCTTCTGAGGCAGGATCATCTCTGAGACTCACATGGTCTGAGGGTGTTGCTCTATAAAAACACTGATCTGTCGATCTCCCCTCCCTTTGTTTCAGTTATCCAGAACACAGAGTGAGCACCAAGACTGATGACCATCCCTGTGACTTGAGATGATAGATGACCCTGAGGTTTATCTTTGCTATGTCCTGGCCCTAGTCAGTTAGCACTCAAAATGGAAATTCTGCACAACCGTGTGACACAACAACTCAGCCATGCACTCAGTCTGTTTTGTATTCTCAATGTGCTTAAAGACGTACTTTGACAGGGATGTCAGTAAGGCTCCAAAAGGACCACCAGAATAAGTGTGGGGAAGGGGACATCTCTATTCTCACTGGAGTCACTAGTCAGGGTTATGTCCCAGGACAAAGGCTTAGGATGTTCTTCAGGTGCAGGTCACCTGATTCTTGTAAGAAGTTTGAGCTTTTTATCCTGTGCAAGATATCAAGAGAATGCCCCCAATCCCTCTACTTGCTGAGCTNGGATTCTCCTTGGTTATCCTATAATTTAATTAGGAAACACATCAAAGGGCAATGTTGTAACCTCTCCACCCCACCCCACCCAATTTGAGTTTGATCCTTTGTCACTGTAACAGATAAATTAAACAGACAGTAGGTCTGAGAACTCCATGTTGATAGAAATATGGATGGAACTCAGCTACTAGGTAAATATCTGGTTCAGGCAAATATTTTTTTGAGTGTTGACTGTGTGTCATTATCCTATCCCCTGGTGAGAACAGAGGAAACTGCAGCTCATGTTTGGGGAACTTTCCCCATAAACAGAAGTTTGTTCCATTTGCCTGCAGGAGAGAATTCACTGAGTTGGATACCAGAGGACAAACACTTCTCAGAAGGACCTTTGTATTCTGTCCCTCTTTTTAGAGACCCAGACTTCCCTTCAAGGCTCATAAGCCCATCAGGACAGTTAGCTAATGATTCCTATCCAGCTCTGCTCTTCCTGGTGAGTCACTAGAGATGTCCATTAGTCCTAGCCTAATGGTGGCTCTCATGGCCATGCAAAAGCCTTGTGAAAGAAAAAGCAGAAGACACTGACTACTCAAAACCACTGTTCTCTGCCAACAGGAAATTAAAACCCAACCTTTGTAAAATGCTTCTCAGAGCCATTAGAAGTTGAGTCTGGGACAGTAGTTTTGAGATGGTTCTTATTGATCCTCAGCTCACTGTGAGGACGCCACTTTTGCTCAATCATGCCCAACCCTGATTCCCTCAAGGTCTTTCTCAAGGACATATTCTTCTGAAGAACACAACAGTCTATACAGCACCTGGTATTTTTGGCTGAATTATCCAGCATGTATCCATTTTTCTTCAAGCTCAAGTCAAATGAAAGATTCTGATCTATTGCTGTTGTGTCTTGAACTTAATGCTCAAACACCAATATTGGGTACAATGTAGAGTAGAGGTAGGCATAGGCCAGGCTGGACACTTCTTTGTATGTTTAGTGGAACGAGGACCACCCAACATCCAGAGTTCACAAAGAATCACTTACCGTTTACATGGAGGAATGTGGATGTTGACACAATATCTCCATGCCTATTTATGGTTCGTAGGGTGTAGAATCCTATGTCCTTCTGGGTGACATTGTTGATCAACAGGGACCCATTTCTGTACAAGGTCTCTCTAGCACTGTACATGGGACCCATCACACTTACTTTTGTGTTTGTTGCATACAGTACAATTCCGTAATTAATTGTCTTTCCTTTGTACCAGCCTAAGGACGTAAGATTTTCTGGCAGTTTGTGGACAAGGAATAGGACATCTTCTCCTTCTACTACTTGGGGTGGCACTAATTCAATGGTGACTTGGGAAGAGGTAGACCAGTGCCAGCAGGTTAAAAGGAAGGCTAAATGGGAAAGAGAGAGGAACCATTAATATTGAGCAGGTATGATCATCACCTGGCTTAGGTGTTGGACAGCAGTGTGTTGACCCTTCTTAGTGGAGGTGAGTAACATAAGTTCCATTATGTCAGAGTCTCACACTGTGTTTTCTTTTCTTTTTTTTCTTTTTTATAATTTATTTTATTTTAGAGGAGCTCACAGTTGAGGGACATTGGACTTTTTTTTTTTTTCAAGACAGGGTTTCTCTGTGTGTAGCCCTGGCTGTCCTGGAACTCACTCTGTAGACCAGGCTGGCCTTGAACTCATAAATTCGCCTGCCTCTGTCACCTACGTGTTGGGATTAAAGGCATGTGCTACCATGCCCGGCTCTGTGTTTTCAACTCTATGGAATTCTCTGCTCATTTGTCTTCTGTCTTTGTATTGACATATATCATGGGAGGATGACTCGCTGACTTTCTCTCCTAGAGTGTCCTTACATTCTGAATTTTGTTCTCTGTTTCATTTGTACAACAAATTAAATCTTTACATCATCTTCCAGATCGTCTAGCTTTTGTTCTACTAAACCCAGAGTTTTCTGAGGACACAGATTATTCTACCCTTTTTGGAAACCTCAGTTCCTGTAAAAGACTCAAACACCAATGGATAAAGTAAAGAAATGGGAAGGAAGGAAGGAAGGAAGGAAGGAAGGAAGGAAGGAAGGAAGGAAGGAAGGAAGAAAGGAAGGATCTATCTTAGTGTGTCTCCTTGGTTTATCTACATAGTTCTCCTATTTGGAGCTACTGACAGTAATTATACTCAAGTGAAATCTAAATGCTTTTACATTTTCTAATTTTTTATATATGTCTATTTTTGAAGGGAGGTGTCTCAGTGTGCCTGTGTGAAAGTGTATGCTGCAATCCTGTGTTGAAGTACATGTCTCCAGTGTCAGCATGTGCCTGTGCATGCCACAATATCTGTGATGAGGGTAAAGACTCAGCAGAAGTTTGATCTTTCCATCTACCAAGTGGGAGCTGAAGATTGAATTCAGGTTGCATGTCTCTGCACATTGAGACTTCTCGCTGACCTATACCTGTTTGATTTCTATTTGGAGAGTAACACTGTCATTATTGGGAACAGTAGTCTTCAAAACTTTGAAAGCCAATGTAATTGACTGTCATTATGGAACATTTGAGGCTTTTCTTCTATTTTCAGCATCTCTTGTCTATTAACAGCTCTGCCTGCTGAGCCTCTGTCCCTCACTGTACCTTTTGTGTCATAAAGCCAAACAGCATCCTTGAGACCCATTTTGGGTTTCTGTCCTACTTAGGAGACTCCAGCATACATATGAGTTCCTCTCTACTCCCACAGCAAGAATGGGCACCCTTACCTGTTAGCAGAACCACCTGCCTTGGGGCACATCCCCAACAATGACGCACTGAGAACACCTCCATCTCTATTTCCACTGTGATGTCTTGCCTCTGAGGACAAGAGCTACACAGCAGTAGCCTCTGTTGTCCTTTCTCCTTGTAAGCTGGGTGTCCTCTCAGGCAGGAGCACTTCCAAAATATGAGTTTGTATGTGGTGGGTTCTGTGTCCAAGGCACTGCTCTATCTCTTCCACTCTGAGTCCTGCCCCACATCCCTCTCAACTTCCTTTTATGTTTCTCCTTCAAGCAACACATTGAGTAACAGGGTTGAATAACATCCCCATGAACTCAGAGAACAACAGATCATCCCAGGGTGGATACTTGTTCTGCCCTGGCCTTGGGTTGGACCCAAAACAGACAGCTACAAGGACACAAAGACCCAGCTGAGCATCCAGTCTTCTCTTTGTTCTCTGTGCCCTGGCAAGGTGTGATTTATTTATTCCCAGCAGAAAGGTGACATAAATTTGCAGGAGGGATAGAAAGGAACCAGATGAGTGATGACTAGTGATGAAGATCAATCTTTTTTTCACTAACATCACCACTTAAATTCTTTATAGAGAGAAGAGACCCAGGAGCAGTTGGGTGGGGAGTTTCATGTGCTCAGTGTTGTGAAAGGTTACCTGTGTGTACTGGAAATAAGTGTGGGCTCCTTTTATTACAGAGGGTTTCAGAGCAATCTTCCAGCCTTATGTGTTGTCTGATATGTGTTGTGTGAGTCCATGTCTTCTCTGGTCTTTGTAGGTAACCTTTGCCCTTGTCTTGGTAATCTTATCTTCCTCTCTGAGAGATGCCAGAAGAGAGAATACTTTCAGGTTTCCCAGGTGGTAAGATATTCTCAGATATAGGAAGCAGTCAGTAGACCAGTGCAGAATTTAGATTATCAGAGACAGGAATAGGAACTAGTTTCCAAGAAAAGGACAGGGCCCAGAAGAACAATTTTCTAAGTGCTGGGTGTGTATCTTGATATCGTCTCCTGGCCATCTCAGCAACAACTATAGTCATATGTCTAGGGCAACAGCAGTCATGGGCATGTCAAATGTACCTTTCCGTGATTCCCCAGTGCAGGTGGGATGCAGAGCCTGTCATCCTGCTCAGTGTCTTCTGAAGAACTCCTACCAACATCTACTGTAGAGACAGGATTCCTGATTTTTCCTAAACTAATTTAAAGTAGCATGTATCCAGAAGATGAGTAGCTGACTCATCTTTTTTGGGGGGTATAGCCTTGTGCTCAGAAAATTTCAGAGGTCAGTACTAGGACATGTATCTTTATACCCAAAGGATAAGACACTAATGTAGGGGAATGCACATTTACTTTCTGGCCCATCTCTGGTGCCTAAATCTTTGCCAGCAAGGTTTTGCATGGATCTGCTTTTGAGTACAGAAACTATTCATTCAAATAGATATGTCCTCTGCTTTTCCCTGTACAGTGTTGTGTACTTCTTTGTTTTGTTGAAATTGAAAAAAATCCACTATGAGTAAAAGCCGCTTAGGAGAGAGTTCAGGGTTCTTTTCTCTTCTGTATCTGAGTAATTTTTTAGCATTAGGGGAAATCAAGGCAGCAAACATGTTGCTTGCTGGCTCATTCACTGGCTAGCTTGCTCACTGGCTTGTACTTAACTAGCTCTTTGTACAATCAAGTACCATCCACCTAGGGATCGTGCTGCCCACAATGGCTTAGGACCCCTTGATCAGCTTGAGTGGGTTACATCAGATAGGACTCAGGTGTCTCTCTCATAGGGTCATGTGTAGGTCAAGACATTGAGTAAACTGATATTCCAGTTGCTTTCTCATGGCTGTTACCTTTTGAGATCTTTTGACTATTTATCCTTCATAAGTAGGCTGTATTCTCAGTCTCAGTTCATGCTTTAAGGCTTCTGTGCTCATCCTCCATGGGGTTAGAATTGTCACCTGTGATGTTAGTCTTGGGTAGCAGTGTTGTGCCCATAATAGATAGAAAATGGCTCCCTGTGGTACCTCTGATTTGTGATATGTGTCTACTTCCTGCAAGTATTATTTCTTTATAAAGTATAACATGATAAGATGAGAGACAGATGCTAGAGTTGTTTGAATTGAGTGACTCTCTGAGCAGAGAAAGAAAGCCCTCTGGTAGATGTAAAATATACTGAGGGGATGCTGAAGATAAAAAGCTGAATCCAAAGGATGGACCCAACGACTGCGGCTGCCAGGGATCCATCCCACAATCAGTCACCAAACATAGACACTATAGCATATGCCAGCAAGATGGTGCTGAAAGGGCCCGGATATAGCTGTCTCGGGGGAAAATATACCAATGCCTGGCAAACATGGAGGTGGAAGCTCACGGTCAGCTATTAGATGGAACAC